>BPTQ01000001.1:325186133-325198848 GCA_019973895.1 Chrysanthemum seticuspe | reverse complement strand
TCCATCAAACGTTTCAGTCGTTTGGTTCCTAGCAGTAAAGGCAGCTACCAGTGCTCTCAAAGTAGCCCTTTTATTAGTAGCTAAAGAAGAAGCAAGTAGAGGAGTTCTAATCCTAAAAACTCTGCTCTATTCACTAGTCATCGTTCTAAGAGACTAGGAAAGAATAGAAACTAAAGCTACAGTTTAAGAACCTCATCGTTTTAGGTAGCTTATTCTGCACCAAATCGCAGAACGAACCACTTGTCTATGAACTCACGACTTACTAGCCATTTTTGCTGATAAAAACTCTCGTGTTCTATACTAGACTTAAACAGTTTCCGTTTTTGTTGTCGGTCATTAAGAAAAAGCCACTGCCATATTAAAACGACCCGTGATAAGTCACAGAACGACCGTTTTATATATCCGGCTTTCACAAAAGGAAGCGCAACAGGATTCTGGATGATTTTTCAGTCTTTGGAGATTCATTCGAAGCTTGCCTTTCTAATCTCGATAAAATGCTCGAAAGATGCGAAGCTGCACATCTTGTTCTCAACTGGGAGAAATGCCACTTTATGGTAACCGAAGGAATTGTGCTTGGACACAAAATCTCTAGTGCCGGAATGGAAGTCGACAAAGCAAAGGTCGATGTCATCTCAAAACTGCCACCACCAACCAACGTCAAAGCCGTTAGGAGTTTTTTAGGACATGCTGGTTTTTACCACCGATTCATCAAAGATTTCTCCAAAATATCTCGTCCGATGACAAAACTTCTTGAGAAAGAATCTATCTTTGACTTCGATGCTGATTGCATAAAAGCTTTCGAATCACTGAAATCTCAACTTACTAGTGCTCCGATCATGGTTTCACCTAATTGGTCACTACCCTTCGAACTTATGTGCGATGCAAGCGATTTTGCTGTTGGAGCTGTCTTAGGACAACGCGAAGGAAAACACTTTCGGCCTATATATTTTGCCAGCAAGACACTGAATAGTGCCCAGCAAAATTATACCGTCACCGAAAAAGAATTACTGGCTGTTGTTTTTGCCTTTGACAAATTCAGATCATATCTTGTGCTCTCAAAAATAGTCGTTTTTACCGATCATTCAGCACTCAAGTATCTGTTCACCAAGCAAGACGCTAAACCACGTCTTATTCGATGGATTTTGCTACTCCAAGAATTTGACATCGAAATCAAAGATAAGAAAGGATCAGAGAATCTTGCTACTGATCACTTATCTCGTCTCAAAAATCCTAATCTTGAGGAGATGAACGAAGAAGAAATCGATGATTATTTTCCCGATGAAACTCTCGTGACCATCGACGGAAATGACGATCCTTGGTTTGCTGACTTTGCAAACTACCTCGCCGGAGGAATTCTCAGAAAAGGACTAACTCATGCTCAAAGAAGTAAATTCTTTTCGGAACTCAAATACTACTTTTGGGAAGAGCCATATCTTTTCAAAATGTGTCCCGATGGGATGATCCGAAGATGTGTTTTTGGTTCCGAAACTCGTAAAATTCTTGACGAATGTCACCATGGCCCAACTGGGGGACATTATGGTCCTTCCACCACAGCTAAGAAAGTTTTTGATGCTGGATTCTATTGGCCAACAATATTCAAAGAAGCACATACACTTGTTCAAAACTGTGACGCTTGTCAAAGAACCACCAATCTCTCTCGAAGGGATGAAATGCCATTAACAAGCATTCAAGTGTGCGAAATATTCGATATTTGGGGAATAGATTTCATGGGACCTTTCCCTAAATCCCACAAATTCGAATACATTCTCGTTGCTATAGATTACGTGTCCAAATGGGCAGAAGCTGAAGCTTTACCAACAAACGATGCTCGTGTCGTCGTTAATTTTCTTAAAAAGCTTTTCGCTCATTACGGAATTCCTAAAGCACTCATAAGCGATCGAGGAACTCATTTCTGCAATCAACAAATGGAAAAAACCATGAAAAGATATGGAGTTCATCATCGATTTGCGACAGCTTATCATCCACAAACTAGTGGTCAAGTCGAAAATACCAACAGAGCTCTCAAAAGAATACTGGAAAAAACAGTAAAAGACAATCCGTCATTATGGGCAAGAAAACTTGATGATGCTCTGTGGGCATTTCGTACGGCTTATAAAACACCAATTGGTACAACTCCTTACAGACTCTTGTATGGGAAGACTTGTCATTTGCCGTTCGAAGTTGAACATCGTGCTTATTGGGCGCTCAGACAATGTAACACCGATCTCAAAATAGCTGGAGAGAAAAGATTTCTGCACTTGCATGAACTCGATGAATTAAGACTCCAAGCTTATGAAAACTCCAAACTGTATAAAGCCAGAACAAAAGCTTATCATGATAAAAAGCTACGAATTCGAAAAGAATTCAAAGCCGGAGATAAAGTTCTGCTTTTTAACATGAAATTCAAATTCAAAGCTCCGAAGTTACAACCAAAATGGTTTGGACCATATGTCGTTAAACATGGATATCCATCTGGGTATGTCAAACTCTATGACAAACAAGGTGGAAGTTTCATTGTTAATGGACACCGAATCAAGTTATACTACGACAAGGAGCAAACGAATGAAGTTTCAGTTGCGACAGTGTCCTGGAGACACCATGAGAATGAATTCGAAACTATCACCTTTGTAGCACCATTTCCTGGAAGAATTCCACAAACTGTTCCATGGAAACCAACTGCTGAGTTCGTCTGGGACGATATTGAAGCTACTGGTGAAGAATTCCTGTACATCCCCGAACTTTACAAAAAGTTCAAAGCTGCCCTTGCAGCTGAATAAATTCGGGAAGACTCGAGTCAGGCTGATGACTCGATAATAAAACAAGCGCTTCTCGGGAGGCAACCCGTGTGTTTCAGATTTGATTTTCTGTGGTCACTCCCCAAAATTTAAACCTTTGGTTGAACTTAAGTGTGGGGGGTGCCATTTTTTAATAAAACCTTTTGTTTGTTTATAAGATTATATGCAGGTAATGATTTCTCCAGTGGACGACAGGAATGAAGAAAGATTTTAAGCTGATAAACTCGTTGACATATCTGGTTTCATCTCTATTTTCCCTATTTCTATACTTTGAAGTTCGTTTATCATTGAGGACAATGTCTAACTTAAGTGTGGGGGGTGAATAGGAAAAATTAGAGTTTTTCATGCTTAAATTTAAAATTTTGCTTGCCCTTGTGATCTAGTTGTTTTCACACTTTTAGGATTATCTATTAGAATAACTGGATCATTCCACTGGTAAAATTGGTAATATTTGAAATTTCGAGATGTGTTCCGATTACTATTGCAATCCATTCTGGGATCGATAACATTTGCTAACACATATTATACCCTTTCCACTAAATTGTGAGGATTTGAGCCTATTTCTTATTAGCATACATCTTTTATGCTTGGATCTTTTGCTATGAGTGTGCCGGTAATTTTATTTATTCTAGAACTTGTGCTTGTAAATCATTACTAGACCGCTGTGAGATTGCATTCGTGCGATATAAGTAAATTCGTGTGATAAAGAGGCACCTTAGGATTTAACCCAAATGGCCTTCCATTTTACATCTAATGATATATTAGCTAGCCTCATTGGTTAGTTAACCTCCCACATGGACCTATTTGTAGTGCTCATTTTTAGCACTAGATACCCCTAGTTACACCTTCTGAGCCATCCCTTTCATTTTTGCTTCACCCAGAAAATACAAAAAAAGATTTTACATTTTAAACCTTAACCTATCCCATATCAATGTCTAACGGTTGGTTGCTAGTTTCATGGAAAGTGAAGATTGTTCAAATGATTATGAGTACCACATCCTATGTGATTGATTGAGCCATGTGTTAAGTTTATTTAAAAAAAAAAAAAAAAAAAAAAAAAAAAAAAAAAAAAAAAATTGTGTTGAAGTATGGAAATAATAGCCAATGTGCTATGATCGAAGAATAATTATCATGGCAAAGCGAAAAGCTATGGAAAGTGGAAAAGAAGAAAGCAAAGCTATAATCGTTTATTTGGTTCGTGGAATGTTTGGTATCTAGCAACTTGGGTATTAGACTTGATTTCATTTTTATTTTAACACCAATTTCATTAACATTCCCATGCCTTATCCATACCCTTAACCCGAAGCCTATCATTATAACCCGAATAAAAGCCCTCTTTAGATGTTTTTACTTGGTTCTCACGCCACGTCGGTGGAGTTTTGTTTCTTGTACAAGCTTATGGTAATAATCTAATTACGACTGAGCAATGAGTGTGATTTATCTTGTTACTCCACTAAAAATGAGTGATTGAGTGAATTATAGTCCATTATTTTTCGTGAGGTGTTTTGAAATGTTAATCATGCAAGAAAATCATTGGATATTGTCAAACATCTTCATATTTCACCTTTATAAGCATAATTGATGAATCTTCTCTCGTATTTATACTTGGTTGATTTGCATCACATTTTTCATAATCACGATCTAGATCCAGAGATGTTTGTCCTAGATTTGCTTGAGGGCAAGCAAAGTTTAAGTGTGGGGGAATTTGATAACACTCAGATTGTGCATGTTTTTAGTAGCATTATGAGTACTTTTATATCTGTTATTTGGTTATATTTGCGTGATTTTAGTACTTAATCATATCTAGAGATGTTTGTCTAGTATTTATAACCAAGTGCAGGGAAATGGAGGAAAATGTAGAAATATGCAGCTAATCGAGATTCCCGTTTCAGTAAAGCTAAATCTCAAGTACCTTTGAAGACTTTAGTGATTGAAGAACCAAGTTCTACAAGACAGAGTGAAGAGATAAGATCAAGTTTTATATCTCAGAAGATCCAACCGGATCCGGTTACACCTTCAGCCGGATCGGTTGGAAATTGGTCGGAATTAATGTTTTTGCCATAACCGACTGATCGGTCGCAACCCGCAACCGGATCGGTCGGTGTGTTATTATTGTAGACCAGCCGGATCGGTTGGTCATATGACCGAATCGGTTGGAGAAGCTGCAGTTGCCGAATCTTCATCACTAAGCTTTCCCTTTGCATCCAAACGATTCTAGGTCCTTCTCTTGGTGTATTCTAGTCCCTTCCTCACTCCTTGGAGGCCAAGTTAAGCATTTAACACCCTAGACCTTGGAAATAGTATAAAGAGAGGCCAATTGTGAGCTTATGAGACACACCTCTCAATTACAAATCTCTCTACTCATCAAACCAAGCCTTAAGCTCTTAAAATTCGTCCTTAGAAATCCAGGGAAGTTTGGAGTTCCAGAAGTTCCATCTTTGGAGGCCAAAACACCAAGAAGTCCACCACGATCCTTTGGGAAACATTACTTCATCATTTGTAATCTTATTCCAAGCATTGTAAGACTTTCAATCATGTTTTCTAATGTTCAAAGTTATGAGTTTATGTTCATGTTTGCTATGAGTGGCTAGTTTCTTTATACACTTGCTTAAATAATGTTGATTATCATATGATTAGTTAGTGATTGTGTTAACATGTTTTAATTCAATTTCAAGTTAATTCTAAGATCCAATTGTGCTAAAAGTTTCATAGTGACATTTGTTAATCAAGTTTGGCTAATTGGTAATAATCGTTGGGGTCGAAAGAACTTCGTGTTGTTCAACTAGTCATAATCATTTTGTCTATGGATGATTATTTTTACCCATTATTCTTTATTATACAAAGGAACTAAAGTGTGGTTGTAATAGAAACGCTTTTTGATTATCAAATTGGATTGGTTGGAAACATCTAAATGGTCGTAAGATTAGTTGTTGAGAATCAATTGTAGCCTTTTGTCTATGATCGGGTACCTTTTGTATTGACCATTTCTTAAGCAATTTGATGAACAAGTGGATGTTTTTGTGTTTAAGTTTATGTATGTAGACTTATGAAACTTGAATTGATCTTGAATTGATTGGTTAAACTTAATGCTTGTTTTTATAAACTAAACCCTTGATCAAAGTTTAACTTGTAAGAACAATTGATTAGTACACCAACTAATTATTATAACCAACATGTTAAGAGGTTAACACAATCACATTAATCTATGATATGAAACTAGTTTAAGCAAGTGTAGTTTTTAATCATCTGAATTTTATTATATCTATTTGCTTTGTTATATGTTTTGGATAGACTCCGTTAATTCAAACTTGTGTTTAGATTCACTCAAATCCCTGCGAACGATCCCGACTTACCTTCATAATCTTGCTATAACGGACGAGTATACTTGCTCGTATGTGTTATTGGTAATATTGGTAATTCACCTTTTATAAATTTAAAACTTGCACCAACCGGGCACATCAAAGCACTATACTTGTCAAGAATGACAGTTCTGCGTAGCGAACTAAAAAAATAACTCTTTTAGACATTAAAGTTGACATTTTTGTCTTTCTTTAAGTATTATGACCATTTTACCCTTTTTAAATTTTTTTCGAAATACTTTTTTTTTCGAAATTTTTTTTCCAATTGTTTTTTTGAATTTTTTTTCGAAATACTTTTATTTTGAAATTTCTGAAAAAAAATTTCGAATTTCTATTTTTTTTGAAATATTTTTCGAATGGTAAAATGGTCATGATATGGTCATAATACTTAAAGAAAGACAAAAATGTCAAGTTTAATGTCTAAAAGAGTTATTTTTTTAGTTCGCTACGCAGAACTGCCATACTTGACAAGTATAGTGATTTAAAAGGTTATTAGCCCATCTTTTTATTTCATGAAAGAAATTGCATTACATTGATAAAGCATGAATACTAAGGATCGACCCTATTTTGAAAGAAAGCTAAGTTCCTTGAGAGTTTTCGCTAGATGGATCATCAAATGGTTGATGAGTGTTCGCCGATTCAGGAATGAAGAAAGTCTTTATGAGAGATGTGTTTAGAGGTTCCATCATCTTGTTCACAAGTACGTACAACGGACTTTGAAATTGACGGTGGAAGTACATGATGTGATGATAAAGGCGTGTCAAGAACATTCCATAAGGGATTAGTTTGTTCTTGAAGCCTTGAAGATTTACGACTCGCCTTGCGAAGAAGTAGGCGAGATTGTATGGTTGTTGTGTTAGCAAACAAAACATTAAGTGAGCACAACAAGCGGGAAGGATTTCTCGATTTCCCCTAAGACTCCAAACATTTACACGTAGGATGAGTGCGAGAGGCTTGTACTCTTCTCGGATATCCCGTGTATAGATAATGTTTGGATCGGAGTAATAGGGTCGAGGTTTACATATCATGCGAGTCAAGTCTTGAGGGGAAGGTATGTGTGAACAATATGGACTATTTTCTTCACGAAAGTAGAAGAGAGAATCAAGAGACCCATCTTCAGTGAAGGCACATTTTCCATGATTTGAAATTCGGAGGATGTGAGCAAATTGCCCAAGGGTTATAAAAAACTTTTGGTTTTTGATCCAAAACCAAATAGATAGAGAGTGATCCTCGTTACGAACGAGTTCGACTTGACGGAAGAATTCCAATACAAACCTTGCACATATTTTCTCGTTAATTTCGAGAAGACATTCAAGTCCTATGGTTCGAAAGGAGGTATTGATATCTTCTTCGTATTGTAGAGGAGTGTCGACAATACGTCCTTCATGGAAGTGACGGGTTTTGAGATTATTGAACCCACGGACATGATTGCCAGGTGTGTTGGGATCAAGAGAGATGTTAGGGGTGTAGACAGAAGTGAGTGAAAAATCGAACTCATACTCATACGACATAACGGGACCTATAGAAGTGAAGAGATAATAGGATGAGACGTATTACAGGCAAAACAATGATTACCTAACGTTTTTATTAGATGTTTATTAACAATGATAATTAACTCACTTAATGTTTTGACATCCTAGTAGAATATTTCTTTTAGGAAGAAGACGGTTTTTATATTGCATGAAAAAAAATTTCTAGATGGACGGTTCTCACGGTTCCCTTCCATGAGGGATCCGGCTAGTATAACTACAGGGATCTGTGGATCTGTAGTAACAAAAAAAGGTTTCGATAAAAACATAGGTTTTTACATCTTATAGTTTTATATCAAGATTTGTATATTAGCTACCAAATACTTTTTAGCATGCATTATCGGTTTCTAATGTATCTAAAAAAATACGAAAGGTATAGAGCAAAAGAAATGACAAACACATTATGAAAAATAAACTAGATAAACTAGAACATTAGTAATATTTCATTTCAATGCTAAGAACGATACAAAGGATTGGGTATATAACACCAATGTAGATTAACAACACAAAGTATATGTCTCCATACGAAAACTTAGTAATGGGAAACATGAGAGTGATGAGTGTTAAGGCGATGAGTACGAGGTCGATGTAAACCATGTTGATTAAGATCCTTCTTGGTTTTGGTTTGAAATGAGATGAGATTAGAAGGAAGATTTGAAAGTGATTTTTGAAAGTGGAAGATTTGAAAAATGAGGGTTTGGTGGAGGAAGCGATCGGAAGGGATATTTATGGAGAAGGAGGAATTTTTGAGATTGGTATTTTGTTTTATTATTAGAAAGTTATGATTTTAGGATTAAATGAGACAAAGCACAAATCTTATAAACCTAGACTTTTGACGAAAGAGCAATACGTAAGCGAGAAAAGTTTCCTAACGAAGCTACGTGAAATATATGAATATGCACACAAGATGATCATATAAATTCCTATATAAGCATACTTATTAATTAAGCTAATGTAATTTAGAGATAAGTGTAAAAACATACCCTTAATGCACTTAGGAATGTCTTTACAAATGACACAACAAATGTCAGTAGACAATTTCGGCTCCTTCGTGTTTAAGATACCTTCTTAGGGAAGGTATTCTTGTTACCAAGCAATTCCTATGGCTTGGTAGGTATGAGCTTTAACTAAGCAACATGAAAAGGAAGGTTAGTGTAATTAAATAGAAAAAAAATGTTGTCATCTAATCAACAAACAAACTGTTAATACAAATAAACCGTAAAAACGTTTATTAATATTTTGCGATCTCTTTGTGTTTTGTTGATAACATATATAATGTTGTCTTAAGTTTAATTATAAGGATACATGTTATTTTGTAAAGCATTTACATATAATCTTTTAAATACAAAAATGTAGTAATTAAGCATTTGTTGTAATAGTTTATTAGGATGGGTAAAAACCTTAACCCATGGACCATAACCCATGGATCTTAATCCATACCCAAGAAGACTAGATACAATGTATACTTAGATACATTGAATCTAAAATAAAACCCATGGACCAACCCATAACCCATGACCCATAACCAAAAAACCCATGGGCAAAGAGGAGCGTTCCACGGATCCCTAGCTTTGTGCTAGCCCGATCCCAAGTGGAAGGGATCTGTGGGATCCGGGGAACAGTGAGGAAATTTGCCTATAAATAGAGAGTCATTTCTTCATTCTAACTCACCCCTCTTCTTACTAAATCTCTCATACACTCTCATTCTCTTCTAACATATAGATCACTAGATCTAGAGAGTTGTTCTTCTTTTCTTTCTATTTGTGATCCTCATATAGGTCCTTCTCTAAGGCGAGATCACGAGCATTCTACAAGTCATCCAAGCAAGGGGTCCTTGATTGATTTGTCACTCCGCAAGATTTCTGTAGCGAAGATCTTGTATTTGATTATTTCACATATTTGTTGTGTAATAGTTGTGTTGGTTTGGTCCACCGTGCTACGGACTCGGTATCTAGCTTTGTACCGGATAAAGTGTAAGCAACGTTGTGAAGGCTTCTCCGCCAACTGAAGGAGTTTGTTGACATAGTGCTTGAACTCTCGAGTAGGTGACTCGGGGAAGTGGAGTAGGGCAAGGAAGGTGTCCTTGTAGCCGAACCACTATAAATCGGTTGTGTCATTTCTATCCCTTATCTCTATTTATTTGCTTACATTATCATTAGATCTATACGTTCTCAACATCCATACGATTTCACATAATATCGGATCTAAAGATTTTAAAACTAACTTAAAATCGGCAAAACTATTCAACCCCCCCCCCCCCTTCTAATTTTCCACAATTGGCATCAAGAGCTAAGTTTATAAAAGTTTTAAAATAAAATTGTATTTTAAAAACTTTTCGATCACTATGGGTTCTGAAAATTATAAGGAAGGGCAATCTATGCAACGACCACCACTACTTGAAACTAATGGTTTTATATATTGGAAAAATAGATTCGAAACATATGTGAAGTCTAAAGGTATTGATCTTTGGTACATTATTGTTGAAGGTGATTTTGAGGCTACCTCAAATGATGATAAGGGAAATTTAGTTAACATACATCATGATAAACTAAATGATGAAATGAAGAAAAAGCTTTCGAAAAATAGTGAAGCAAAAATGGTTTTATAAATGCTTTACCGAAAAAGGAATTTGAAAGAATTTCATTACTCAAAACCTCTAAAGAAATTTGGAATTCTTTAGTTGTAACTCATCAAGGAAACGAACAAGTTAAAAATAATAAAATTGATTTATTTGTTCAACAATATGAACAATTTTCAATATCGGATGAGGAAACTATAGATCATTCATTTGCTAACTTTAATACTATTATTACATCTTTACAAGCACTTGATGAATCTTTCTCTAGCCGTAACCATGTTAGGAGATATCTAAGGGCACTTCCATCGAAGTGGAGATCTAAGGTGACGGCAATCGAAGAGTCAAAAGATTTGACAACTCTCACCCTCGATGAACTCATAGGCAATCTAAAAGTCTACGAGCTTGCTCTTGCTAAAGATTCCGAAGCCTTTAAGGTAAAAGAGAAACATAAATCTCTTGCCTTAAAAGCCAAAAAGGCTTCAAGTGATGAAGAAAACTCTTCCTCGGGTAGTGACGACGAGGAGTATGCTATGGCGGTAAGGGACTTTAAAAAGTTCTTTAGAAGAAAGGGAAGGTACGTCAAACAACCATATGACGATAAGAAAGGGTTTCGAAAAAGCAAAGAGGACGAGAAGCCAAAGGATGATCGTACTTGCTTTAAATGTGGGGACCCAAACCACTTTATTAGTAAGTGTCCCAAACGGGATGATCAAAAGGCGTTCGTGAGCGGCACGTGGGGAATGAGCGACGAGGAGGACGAAGAAATTTGTCTCATGGCAAATGACGAGGTATGTCACGAATACTATAGTAGTTCATCACTTGATGACGACTCATTGCATAATGAATATGATAAACTATGCAACATTAGCTTAAAACTAATCAACAAAAATAAGGTTTTAAAGAGTCAAAACCAACGTTTAGATAAAGAAGTCATAGAATTAAAAGCAAAACTAAAACGTTTAGAAAAAGGCAAAATAGCAAGTGGTGAATGTGAACTTTGTGTTCAACTTCAAACACTAGTTGATCATTTAGATTCTAAAATTGCTAGAATGAGTACAAACACCTTAGATACAATACTCGATGGTGTTAAAACCGGCAACAACCAAAAGGGTCTAGGTATTCAACAACTTGATCCATCAACTAGCGAAAGTAAAGAAACAAAATTTGTTAAAGAACTAGAAAAACCAGCGACTGTTGTGGCGGATCCCACGGATCCCCTAAAAAGGGAACCGGCTAGTGTACAAACTGGGATCCGTGGATCTGCTGTGACAACTAGTGGTAATAACATAGCTTCTTCATCTAGAAATGAGTTTGTTATCGTCAATAGGAAGAAACCAACTCATGTCACTACTAGACATCCACCTCCAAAATATAATCCTACTTTTGCAAGAAACAAAGCACCATCTTTTCAAAAACATAACGCATCTAGGAGACCTAATAACGTTTATCCAAGAAGTAACCATCAAATGGGATGGAACCCTAATATGCAAAACGGTTTTTCCTTTCAAAACTTTGCTCCATGGAATGCATACTCATCTTATCCATACATGTCCAACATGAATGGAATGTTTAACACTAATGGACCCATGAACAAATGGGGACCAAACTTTTGAGTTTATTATTGTTTTAGGTGTGCTTAAAGGTCGACCTAGACCCCGATGAATGGGTCAAGGATAGCGGGTGCACGAGGCACATGACCGGCAATAGGAATCTATTCTCCACTTATGAATCCGTAAATGGAGGTAATATGGTGTTTGGAAATAGCAAAAGTAGAATCATCGGTAAAGGTACGGTTTCTAACAAATCTCTAACCATTAACGATGTGTGTCACGTAGAAAACCTAAACTTTAACCTTTTAAGTATAGGACAAATATGTGATAAAAAGTGCAATGTACTTTTTACCGAAACCGGTAGTAAGATACTTAAAAATGGCATAACCATAGGAAGAGGAATTAGGAAACATGGAGTCTATGTCATTAAAATCGGTAATGAACCTAATGACAAACTATGTCTTACCTCTATGGATGATACTTCGACCTTATGGCATCGAAGATTGGGTCACGCCAACATGCGACTTCTTCAATCGCTATCATCCAAAGATCTAGTAAGAGATCTACCTAAGTTAAAATATGAACATCATTTTTGTGATGCTTGTAATGTAGGTAAACAAGATCATTCGAGTCATAAAGCTAAAAACATGGTGTCCACAACTAGGTGTCTAGAATTACTACATATGGATTTATTTGGTCCATCCGCTATCCAAAGTTATGGAGGCAACTACTACACTTTGGTAATAGTGGATGACTACTCTAGGTATACATGGACAAAATTTTTAAAGAACAAAACAGAAACCTTTAATTATTTTGAAATATTAAGCAAAAAGATCCAAAGACAACTAGGAAGTCCTATAGTGTCTATTAGGACGGATCATGGTAGGGAATTCGATAATGAAGT
>BPTQ01000001.1:324937647-325185970 GCA_019973895.1 Chrysanthemum seticuspe | reverse complement strand
TTAGTGGACGTACCAGTCTTAGACGTATATGTTAACAAAGATGTGGGCACGGGAATCCTATGGTATTAGGATTAACACAACATGGGAATTACATAGATTTATAAGAAAAATGCTGAAGATCCACACTTCAAAACCCCAGAAGAACTTTGGATCGTGTATTCGTTTGTGATTTGTACTATAGGCTGGATGAACGGCACTCCATCTCTTCTGATGGATAGTACGGTGCTATAAATCATAATAGATGCCTAAGCGGCAGAAGTAGAAAACACTCAAACCACAGCCTACTGTACCCACAGGATTAACCAAAGCTGAGAAGATCTGGTTTAAAGAAATTGTGGAGGAACTACATAAATCTAACTAACTTCTTCTATGGTAGAAGATGAACAAATTAATTTTTCCTGAACTCAGATAGTATGGTTCGAAAACCTCGAACAAATTCTGGTATCTCCCGAAAGAAATTAAATATTTGCACAAACCCAAAAAGATTTAGCTACTTCGGGCCTCCAACTCGATGTATATGAAGAAGTAATTATTTTGGTAAATCTTAATGGGTGTATAAAAACAAATTAGATGCAAACGGAGTAGTATCTAGGAACAAGGCTAGACTCGTTGCCCAAGGGTATAACCAACAAGAAGGAATAGACTTTGATGAGACCTATGCCCCCGTGGCTAGATTAGAGTCTATAAGAATACTTCTTGCGTATGCTTGTGCTAATGATCTAAAGCTTTATCAAATGGATGTCAAAAGCGTTTTTCTAAATGGTTTTATTAATGAAGAAGTATATGTAGCTCAACCTCCGGGCTTCATCGATTTAGAAAAACCCAAACACGTTTATAAATTAAAGAAAGCCCTCTATGGTCTTAAACAAGCTCCAAAAGCTTGGTATGATAGACTCAAGTCCTTTTTAATTAAACAAGTAGAAGATGGTATCTTCTTCAATCAATCTAAATACATCAAGGAGGTGTTAAAGAAATTTGGTCTAGAAGAGTCGAAACCAATTAGGACACCCATGTCATCCGACACCAAACTCACAAAAGATGAAGACGGCGAATCCGTAGATAATACTAAATATCGTGGCATGATAGGTAGTCTTCTCTACCTCACGGCAAGTAGGTCGGATATCATGTTTAGTGTTTGCTTATGTGCTAGGTTTCAAGAAGACCCCAAAACTTCACACCTAGAAGTCGTAAAAAGAATATTTAGATACATTAAGGGTACAACACAATTAGGATTATGGTATCCTAAGGGCACGGGTGTAGAAACAATTGTATATGCAGATTCTGACCATGCAGGTGATTACGTTGATAGAAAAAGTACAAGTGGGGTGTGTACTTTCATGGGATGTTGTTTAACATCATGGTTTTCTAAGAAACAAACGGCTCTAGCAATATCAACAACCGAATCCGAGTACATCTCCGCCGGCAAAGCATGCCAACAAGCACTATGGATGAAACAAGCATTAGTAGACTACGACATTCATCTAAGCGACATAGCCATTCTATGTGACAACAAAGGTGCCATCGACTTAAGCAAGAATCTGGTATTGCATTCTCGCACCAAGCACATAGAGATTCGTCATCACTTCTTAAGAGACAATGTTCAAAAGGGGAACATTTCTATTGAGAAGGTAGCATCCGAAGATAACATAGCCGACGTCCTCACCAAACCATTGAAGCGGGAACAATTCAACCTACTTCGTCTTGGTCTTGGTTTAATGGAACACACGTCGTAATTTATTTTGACTCTACAAGGTATGTAAACACTAGCCTTCTTCCTTCTGAGTCTAGGATCTCTATTTCACGCACAACTCACAAACAATACGGGAATTTTCAAAACCCAAAGATAAGTTTTTCACTTATAGCTTTCTTATTTTTTTATATACACATTTTCAAAGAAAACCTACTTTCACAATGTTTTCTAAAAGGATGATACTTTCCCGTATCAATTTCACAAAAGCAATTTCTCACGTCTAGGACAAATCGCTTTTTCATTATTAATACAAAGTAAAAACCCATTTTCATTGCATCTCATGTCTTTTGAATGATAAATGGGACACATAACTAATATGTGTTTTCGGGTACATTCATTTAAGCTACAAGGAATTAGGAGCATTGACAACACAAGATTACGTACTTATGTACTAAATATGTGTTCTCGGGTTATCTCAATAGGATACTTTTTACACTTCTAGTTTAGTTTTTATTCCTTTTTAGGGGTCGAGATAACCGCAACTCCAAATAGTTTGCATATAGGCACACAATAGGCAAAAATGTTTCCAAAAGGAAAATTTTGTGCTGCCTGAAACACCAGACCCACGGATCCCAGCCTTCATGCTGGACGGATCCCTCAAGGGAAGGATCCGTGGGAACCGTGGAACAGAAGCTGATTTTACCTTCTTATTTTTTCACTTTCGATGAAAAATCCACATTTGTTTCATTTTTGGGAGTATGCTATTTAATGCTTGTGTTCTCATGATCACATGCCTTGAATTCATATCTAATCATTAGATTTTAATCCACATTTTGGGTCAAGCATTCATTACAATGCTTTTTTTTTCTCTATATATAGAACTCCCAAAATGCTTGCATAATCCATCTCATCCTCAAATACACAATACACCATGTCATCCAAAAACCCTCTAGATGAATCACCTAGTACAAACAAACATCTTCATGATACTCAAACCTTTGTACTCCCACCATCCAAAATACCACAATCCAACTCTAGGATATCCGCACGGATTAGTATCCGATCATGTTATTTAGCAAAACCAACCTCAAATGATTCATC
This sequence comes from Chrysanthemum seticuspe, assembly GCA_019973895.1. Classification (NCBI taxonomy): domain Eukaryota; kingdom Viridiplantae; phylum Streptophyta; class Magnoliopsida; order Asterales; family Asteraceae; genus Chrysanthemum; species Chrysanthemum seticuspe. The sequence goes on along the minus strand of BPTQ01000001.1, from coordinate 325,183,179 downwards.
CTCAACAAATAACTCACCACAAGATGCTTCAATCATAGCACCTCCCTCATCACCAACAAGTACCCCAACTTCTTCACCACCTAAAATTACTCTTTTGGAACTCCTTAAGACTCCAACAAGATCTACCCAACCTAAAGAAAAAGAATTAGTCTTTTCAACACCCCCCACATCACCAAATACTATCTTTCAAGATCTTGAAACATCACCACCATTAGCTCCCATCACATTGCAAGAACATCTAGGTTCTTTTCCACCCCCACTTACAAACATTCCGGATATTGATCCATATTTTCCTATTTTTCCACCACAACTTCTGCATAACTCAAATCAAAACAACCCGGAAACCTTCCGCACTCATTACCCACATCATTTACATTGTGAACATTGCCAATCCACTAGGGAAATTGCAATAGAAGTTAGGGAAGAAATGCGTCTCATACTCAACCTCATCCTTGATCGCATCAATACAATTACTCATCAAAACCTCCATCCATAACCTTATGCAAGCATAGAAGGAATAACTATTACTATTTCTCTTTTTTTTTTCTTTCAAGTCATTTTCAAGAACAAGTCTTGTTCTTATCTTTACATGCTTGTAAGTGGCATAACTACCACTACAATTTGTCGTTTTATTACAAGGCTTTGTTTACATACCTTGGCTCCCATTCTTGATTCTCGGCAACCACAAGATCATTTAAGCATGTTACTAACCTTTCTTTTTGTAGGATTTTTTTTTTCTTCTTGTTTTCTTCACTTGACGCCCCAAACAAGAGGGAGCTACCGTCAAGGGGAGTAAGAAATACGTAGACTACTTTTTCCTCCAAGGGTTAACTTTTTGTTTCGACAAAAAGGGGGAGAAGAAGTAAAACTTAGGAGCTTTCAAAACTTACATCTATTCTTAAGTTTTACTCATCATAACATTATATTTTTTCATCAACAAAAAGGGGGAGATTGTTAATACAAATAAACCGTAAAAACGTTTAATAATATTTTGCGATCTCTTTGTGTTTTGTTGATAACATATATAATGTTGTCTGATGAGTGTCTAAATACTCATCATTTTTGTACCATTTAAACTGCAAAAACATCTGAAAACACTCAGAAATGCATCAAAATGATAAAAATATCACAAATAAGTGTTTTATGTGTTTTAAATGCAAAAATATCAAAATCTGGTGAAAAACGTATAAAGTTTGCATAATTGGCAGTTTTAGTCCCCCAAGTTTCAAAAGTTGTCAAAAACAGTCCTTGGTAAAACAAAATAAAGAAAAATGTTATTCAAGGTCCCTGAAATATTTTAAATTGTCAAAAATGGTCCTTGAATAAATCTTTTGTCAAATGGCAGAAAAGGTCCCTGAACTTTCAAAAATATCAAGTTTGGTCCCTGGAAATTTGAAAATGACAAAACTGGTCCTTGTACTATTGGAACTTGGCAAAAGTGATCCTTGTGACAACTTTGGAATAATGGCAGAATTGGTCCTTCAAGAATTGGATAATTACATTTTGGTCCTTATCATAACCTAAGCCAATGCCTTGTCAAAACCTGAAATGGACCCCTGCCTTTAAACCATCTTGACCCCTGCCAACCTTTTGACCTCCCCTTTTTTGACCCTTTGGTCAAAACCAGTCAAACAAACATCCTTTCCCTCCACCTTATCCTGTTCCTCTTCCCCAAGTCCTATGCAACCACCATCCCATCCACCTCTCCCCTTATCCCTTCCACTCTCACCCCCTCATCATCACACCTATCCACCCCCCCCCCCTAGTTGCAGTCTAAAAGTCAACATAGGTCAAATTACACCTTTCCCGCCAAAACCAACCAATAGCCAAAATGCACCTAAAGTGACCCAGTGGACAAGAAATCAAGTGGGAATCTCTCAGAAGGACACGTGGAGGATTTCTGATGCATAAAAGAAGGAAGAGAAGCAAAGGATTAAGTAGTAGTTAGTTTTAAAGTTTTCTTTGTATGTCGTTTTTTATGAAGTTATCTAAATTAGTATATTAGAATGTAATTTTAAGTTTCATTGTACTCAAACTAATCTACTTTGTCACTGTAATTCATTTCAAGTCTCAATTTCAGGTTTCATTTACATTTCATGTTTTGAAGTCCACTGTTGAGAAATTTAATTTCAAACTCTTGCATTTAAGCTTCAAATAGCTTAGGTTCCTGTTCTATAAGCTCAAATAAGCTCCCAATAGCTTTTAGTGAGCTTATATTTGTTTTCCAAATTTGTTTGCACAAAATCACTAAATCAGTCAAAATCAGTCAAAGGAGATGCAAATGGTTGAATCTGGAAATCTGGACCAGATATGGGGTTTGATCTGAGCTTAATTATGTTTGGTTAATGGTTTGAGCAAGCCACAGTGGCTGGTCCTTTGTAAGCACTTGTAACTTGTTCTTTTCATTACTGTTTCTTACCAGTTTTGCTGCATAATGAGTTTAAGTCATAATCTGATAGTAGTAGTTGTTAAATGTGCATTAATCAGCTTTTACATTGATTGTAGATCATAGTATATTGCTTTCATTAGTTATATCTAAGTATAGTTTAGATTTGATTGCATTTCTTTCTCTAAAGTAGTGTTTGGATAAGGTTTCATTACTGTGTTTGAGGTTTAGTACTTGATTAAGATCTGATGCATTAGTCTCTATTAGGTTAGTGATAGTCAAACTAGTGATCAAATTGCATACTTTAGATAGCTAAAAGTCAAAATCATTTATTACTTGATCTAGTGTTAGTAGCAGTTAAGTTTTAGCTTCCAAAATCTTCATTTAGGTATAATATAGATTGCTCTAGCTAAACTTAGTTTCATTTCAGCCTAGTATAACATAATTAGTTCACAAATCAAGATCAAAACTCAAAATAGTCAACATTTCAGTTTTGTTAAAAAGTCAAAACCTTGAAAAACCAGTTTTGAGCCCAAATGGGATGAATTTTCTTGAGTTTATTTCTGGACCAAATCAAGTGAATCTTGTTGTTTTAAAATCTTCCCTTGGTCTATTTTCTTATAGTGATTTTTGTGGATTTTTGTTAATTTTTTATAAGCCCCAAAAGAGCTTGTCAAAATGGGACTAAGTGCCCTGTGCAGGGCACTGAGCCTGCACAGGGTTTATGCAGTTCTTGCAGAGCTTGCATTGGGCTCATAAGAGCTTCTCAAAGTCTGGCCTTTGGTTTGTTAATAGCCAGCCAGGTCTTGTTTAGGGTCCCATATTTGGTTTTAGGTTTTAGCTTATTGGTTGGCTTATTCTTTAGCTCAAAGTAGGCACCTCAGTTACTGTTTTTAGCTTATAACTCATTTCATCAAATCTGTTGAGCTTGTGATTTAGAGGTTTAAGATAGTTGTAATCTGTTGCATTTATGTTCTTTTAGCTTATCCAAGTTCCTGTTTTGGTTTGGTGCTTATTGGTCTCCATTTGCTTATTCAAAGTGCTTATTTATAAGCACTTGGCACATCAGTTTCATTTTCCTCCACACAGCACCTTGTTTTTCTATTTTTCCTAGAATCCTCATATTATTTTAAGCTTTTCCTGAATTTTTCAGATTTTTCCAAGCTTGTTTGATATTTTTCTGCATTTAAATTGATTTTTAGGCCTTTTTAAATAGCATTTAATACAATTAATTAAGAAAAGTCTCAAAAAAAATAATTTTCAATTTTCTTAAGTTTAGATAAATATAAAAAGTCAAAAAAATATTTTTCTAGATTTTTCTTAGTTAAATTTGTATTTTTAAGCAATTTAATTAGTTTTAAATAGTTTTTAATTCCTAGAAAATAGAAAAATAATCAGAAAATTACAAAAATAGTTTTTAAAATTCTATTTTGATATTTTATATTTTTCTAAGTCTTAATTTTATTTTTCTAGCTTTATTTCACATTTTCTTGTATTTTAGGTAATTATTTAATAGTTAAAAATAGTTTTTAATTAATAATAATTAATTAGTTAGTTATAAAAATAAATTTCTTTTTCTATAAATTTTCTTTTATCATTAGGTTTGTAAAAATGTCATTTTCATATTTTTAGGATTTATATTGTGTAAATTTCACGTTTTTCATTTGTACGTCACGTAGTTTTTAATTTCAGATTTATAAAAACATAAAAACAAAAACATCATTTTAAATATAGTGATAGCGTTTATTTAATATTTTTTATCTTTTTAATTTTCTTTAATTTGCATTTAAGCCCCTGTAGTTTATGGGCTTTCTCTTAGGATATAGATCAATCACTAACCTTTCCCTTTCAAATCCTCTCGATCACTTTATGTTTGACTATTCTCGCACAGCTCGTTGGGACTTAACGACCTGGGGAAACACTATACTCTCCTGATCTTCATTGCATTTGCTTCTGAACCGTTTTAAGTTTCTTACGGTCGGCCATTCACAAGTGGCAGGCTTGAGTGATAAAACTTGACTGTTTGGGAGCGAATCAAATTTTGGCGCCGCTGCCGGGGATCGAACCCGGGTCACCCGCGTGACAGGCGGGAATACTTACCACTATACTACAACGACCCAAAAAGATTTTCATTCTTTGTTTCTACATCATGTTTTTCAAAAATACCAAAAATATTCCTCTTTACCCTCTTACCCTTTTGATTCTTCATTTCTTACCCCATGTAAACATTTGATTCTTTCTATGTCTTATCCTCACCCTCTTGATTGTCAATGGTGTGGTGGTCCTTATAATGGTGGCAATTGCCCCAGTTGTAGCATGGTGGAATCAGGAAACGGGTCTGTCTATAACCAGGATCCCTATTCCTACCATAACACAACTGATTTATTCCATCAGCTACCACACTGTGAGACTCAGCAGTTTTACTGTTGTGAGTACTGTGGTGGTTCACACTCCAGTTCTGATTGTCAATCGGGAAACACGCTTGTCTATGAGCAGGTTCCTGATAACAATTATGACCACAACACATACAACTCACAGCCACATCAGTTTTACTGTTGTGAGTATTGTGGAGGTCCTCACTTTAGCTCTGATTGTCAAACAAGGAATCCAATTCCTTGTAACAATTATGACTCTTCGTATCAAGACCAACATCCACAGTACCAAATGATTCAAGCGACTCCTCATGAAACTACGACAGACCTTCTACTGAAGACTCTGGAGTTATTAAAAGAACTTAAGGAGGAGTCGGCTATGTCGTCCCAAAATAATCCAAATGAAAAATCCATGGAAGTTTTGTTAGCCGAAGAGCGGGCTGCTAAATTAGATTCCCAGAATTCCATTGAAAACACTATTAGGGAATCAATTAGAATACAAAAAGCATTCAAATCTAGCTCTCGATTCCGCTTCATTCCTGATGATGATGATGATGATGTTACCCTTGATATTAGTGAATTATGTACAGATTCATCAAGTTCATCAGTTGAAATTCCTTCCGTGGAAAATCAGGGAGACAAGACTATGATGGAATTACTAGCAGAAGAACAAATGGAAAGTATAAAACATATGTATGCTAGTCCTTCTAAACTCCCTCAGTCTGTTGTTATCACACCTGATATTCCCACTCACTCTCTGAACATGGGGGATGAGCATCTTGACACTGTTCCTGAAAAGGAATCGGACGAATTCATAAAGTCTAGTGTTGAGAACCTTGTCCCAATCCCGAGAGAGTCACAGGGAACTTTTGACCATATGTGTGATATCCCTTTTCCTCTTGAGTGTTCAAAAGATCATTTTGATACCTTCTCCGATCTTAGCGACGATTGTGCTTCTTATGGAGACATCGAGTATGTTGAGGCATCACTCCCACAGTCTGATGCTGATCATCTTCTTGAGGAGTTCACCAATGAACTCACTCACATCAGTCCACTTTCATCAGAAAGTGACGATGATCTCTTTGATTTCGAGGCCGATCTTGGAGAAACTAGAAATCTCCTATATAATGATCATCCACTTATTTCTTGTCCCATTTCCGACTCTTCCATTCCTTCTCTCACTCCGGATGAGGAAGATGACAACTTTTGGAAAGAGGTCGATGATTTTCTTAGTGATGAGTCAATCCCCACAGGAATTGACAATACTTACTTTGATTCGGAGGGAGACATCCTTTTTTTTGAAAATCTGTTGATTAAAGAACCGTTTCCAGCTCTCCCTCCCGGAAATTTTGTTGCCAATCACCATAAAAGCTTCAAGTCTAAGCTTAAAAATCTAACAAATGGTGATTTGCTCCTCACTAATGAAGAATGGGATTGCATTGTGATGCACATCTTTATTCCATTTTTCACAAATGGTGTGGTTTCTAGTTCCCTTTTCTCCTTCGGGAATGAGGACACTATTTTTGATCTCGGCATTTCCATGTACCATTTGTGAGCCGGGTATGTCTGTATATCTCATCGGTGTGGAACTTTCACGTACTTCAATGTTTATCCAAACATCTTGAATGAAAGTCCGATGGAGATTGTCTCTTCCACTTACTTCCCCATGAACCAATTAATTCGGGGTTGAGTCAAGCTAGCGACTCGGTAATCAAAAATAGTAGTTAAACAAGGGTTTTCACCCGTGTGTACCACCCTAGTGTGGGGGAGATGCCCCACATGTTGTATATAGATCTTAAAAATGAATGAAAATTGTAAATATTAAAAAAGAGAATAATTGTTGTGTTTCCACACTTAGCTAGTAATGTTATCTTTTTACGTTCTAAGTTTCGGCATAACAGCCGGTACTTTGAATATTGAGGACAATATTCATTTCTAAGTGTGGGGGGGAAATTCTGGCGAATTTTGATCATAAATGTACCCTTTTAGTCCCTTTTTCCCCCAAAATGGCCAAATTTAAAATTTTTTTTTAGTGGAAGTACTATGTACTAAACACAACAAATGGTAATCAGTCCACCATGTCTAACCCACATAAGGATTGGCTAATCCAGGAGCAAACGGCTCTTGGTAAAGATATCTCAAATCCGTTGACGGCTTGCAATTTGCCCAAAATTGTATGGTATTCAGCTCACCATATCCTTAAAAGTGAAGAGTTGGCTAGCCCGCAAGTTTATGGCTTGTGGTAAAGGCAGTGGAAAAACCATAATTGGTAATCAGCTCACCAAAGATAATATTGATAATTTATCTAAGAGTTGGCTAGTCCAGAAGCAAACGGCTTCTGGTAAAGACAAATCAAATCCGTTGAAAGCTGATGATTTGCTCAAAATCATTTGGTTATCGGTGTACCAAGGTTCTTACTTGAACTGAAACATTTGGCTACTCCAGAAGTAATGGCTTTTGGTAAAGAGATGAAATCCATTAATTTTTCTCAAAACATTGCTAGGGACTAGCAATATCTTAATGTGGGGGATTGATGAGTGTCTAAATACTCATCATTTTTGTACCATTTAAACTGCAAAAACATCTGAAAACACTCAGAAATGCATCAAAATGATAAAAATATCACAAATAAGTGTTTTATGTGTTTTAAATGCAAAAATATCAAAATCTGGTGAAAAACGTATAAAGTTTGCATAATTGGCAGTTTTAGTCCCCCAAGTTTCAAAAGTTGTCAAAAACAGTCCTTGGTAAAACAAAATAAAGAAAAATGTTATTCAAGGTCCCTGAAATATTTTAAATTGTCAAAAATGGTCCTTGAATAAATCTTTTTAGTCAAATGGCAGAAAAGGTCCCTGAACTTTCAAAAATATCAAGTTTGGTCCCTGGAAATTTGAAAATGACAAAACTGGTCCTTGTACTATTGGAACTTGGCAAAAGTGATCCTTGTGACAACTTTGGAATAATGGCAGAATTGGTCCTTCAAGAATTGGATAATTACATTTTGGTCCTTATCATAACCTAAGCCAATGCCTTGTCAAAACCTGAAATGGACCCCTGCCTTTAAACCATCTTGACCCCTGCCAACCTTTTGACCTCCCCTTTTTTGACCCTTTGGTCAAAACCAGTCAAACAAACATCCTTTCCCTCCACCTTATCCTGTTCCTCTTCCCCAAGTCCTATGCAACCACCATCCCATCCACCTCTCCCCTTATCCCTTCCACTCTCACCCCCTCATCATCACACCTATCCACCCCCCCCCCTAGTTGCAGTCTAAAAGTCAACATAGGTCAAATTACACCTTTCCCGCCAAAACCAACCAATAGCCAAAATGCACCTAAAGTGACCCAGTGGACAAGAAATCAAGTGGGAATCTCTCAGAAGGACACGTGGAGGATTTCTGATGCATAAAAGAAGGAAGAGAAGCAAAGGATTAAGTAGTAGTTAGTTTTAAAGTTTTCTTTGTATGTCGTTTTTTATGAAGTTATCTAAATTAGTATATTAGAATGTAATTTTAAGTTTCATTGTACTCAAACTAATCTACTTTGTCACTGTAATTCATTTCAAGTCTCAATTTCAGGTTTCATTTACATTTCATGTTTTGAAGTCCACTGTTGAGAAATTTAATTTCAAACTCTTGCATTTAAGCTTCAAATAGCTTAGGTTCCTGTTCTATAAGCTCAAATAAGCTCCCAATAGCTTTTAGTGAGCTTATATTTGTTTTCCAAATTTGTTTGCACAAAATCACTAAATCAGTCAAAATCAGTCAAAGGAGATGCAAATGGTTGAATCTGGAAATCTGGACCAGATATGGGGTTTGATCTGAGCTTAATTATGTTTGGTTAATGGTTTGAGCAAGCCACAGTGGCTGGTCCTTTGTAAGCACTTGTAACTTGTTCTTTTCATTACTGTTTCTTACCAGTTTTGCTGCATAATGAGTTTAAGTCATAATCTGATAGTAGTAGTTGTTAAATGTGCATTAATCAGCTTTTACATTGATTGTAGATCATAGTATATTGCTTTCATTAGTTATATCTAAGTATAGTTTAGATTTGATTGCATTTCTTTCTCTAAAGTAGTGTTTGGATAAGGTTTCATTACTGTGTTTGAGGTTTAGTACTTGATTAAGATCTGATGCATTAGTCTCTATTAGGTTAGTGATAGTCAAACTAGTGATCAAATTGCATACTTTAGATAGCTAAAAGTCAAAATCATTTATTACTTGATCTAGTGTTAGTAGCAGTTAAGTTTTAGCTTCCAAAATCTTCATTTAGGTATAATATAGATTGCTCTAGCTAAACTTAGTTTCATTTCAGCCTAGTATAACATAATTAGTTCACAAATCAAGATCAAAACTCAAAATAGTCAACATTTCAGTTTTGTTAAAAAGTCAAAACCTTGAAAAACCAGTTTTGAGCCCAAATGGGATGAATTTTCTTGAGTTTATTTCTGGACCAAATCAAGTGAATCTTGTTGTTTTAAAATCTTCCCTTGGTCTATTTTCTTATAGTGATTTTTGTGGATTTTTGTTAATTTTTTATAAGCCCCAAAAGAGCTTGTCAAAATGGGACTAAGTGCCCTGTGCAGGGCACTGAGCCTGCACAGGGTTTATGCAGTTCTTGCAGAGCTTGCATTGGGCTCATAAGAGCTTCTCAAAGTCTGGCCTTTGGTTTGTTAATAGCCAGCCAGGTCTTGTTTAGGGTCCCATATTTGGTTTTAGGTTTTAGCTTATTGGTTGGCTTATTCTTTAGCTCAAAGTAGGCACCTCAGTTACTGTTTTTAGCTTATAACTCATTTCATCAAATCTGTTGAGCTTGTGATTTAGAGGTTTAAGATAGTTGTAATCTGTTGCATTTATGTTCTTTTAGCTTATCCAAGTTCCTGTTTTGGTTTGGTGCTTATTGGTCTCCATTTGCTTATTCAAAGTGCTTATTTATAAGCACTTGGCACATCAGTTTCATTTTCCTCCACACAGCACCTTGTTTTTCTATTTTTCCTAGAATCCTCATATTATTTTAAGCTTTTCCTGAATTTTTCAGATTTTTCCAAGCTTGTTTGATATTTTTCTGCATTTAAATTGATTTTTAGGCCTTTTTAAATAGCATTTAATACAATTAATTAAGAAAAGTCTCAAAAAAAATAATTTTCAATTTTCTTAAGTTTAGATAAATATAAAAAGTCAAAAAAATATTTTTCTAGATTTTTCTTAGTTAAATTTGTATTTTTAAGCAATTTAATTAGTTTTAAATAGTTTTTAATTCCTAGAAAATAGAAAAATAATCAGAAAATTACAAAAATAGTTTTTAAAATTCTATTTTGATATTTTATATTTTTCTAAGTCTTAATTTTATTTTTCTAGCTTTATTTCACATTTTCTTGTATTTTAGGTAATTATTTAATAGTTAAAAATAGTTTTTAATTAATAATAATTAATTAGTTAGTTATAAAAATAAATTTCTTTTTCTATAAATTTTCTTTTATCATTAGGTTTGTAAAAATGTCATTTTCATATTTTTAGGATTTATATTGTGTAAATTTCACGTTTTCATTTGTACGTCACGTAGTTTTTAATTTCAGATTTATAAAAACATAAAAACAAAAACATCATTTTAAATATAGTGATAGCGTTTATTTAATATTTTTTATCTTTTTAATTTTCTTTAATTTGCATTTAAGCCCCTGTAGTTTATGGGCTTTCTCTTAGGATATAGATCAATCACTAACCTTTCCCTTTCAAATCCTCTCGATCACTTTATGTTTGACTATTCTCGCACAGCTCGTTGGGACTTAACGACCTGGGGAAACACTATACTCTCCTGATCTTCATTGCATTTGCTTCTGAACCGTTTTAAGTTTCTTACGGTCGGCCATTCACAAGTGGCAGGCTTGAGTGATAAAACTTGACTGTTTGGGAGCGAATCAAATTTTGGCGCCGCTGCCGGGGATCGAACCCGGGTCACCCGCGTGACAGGCGGGAATACTTACCACTATACTACAACGACCCAAAAAGATTTTCATTCTTTGTTTCTACATCATGTTTTTCAAAAATACCAAAAATATTCCTCTTTACCCTCTTACCCTTTTGATTCTTCATTTCTTACCCCATGTAAACATTTGATTCTTTCTATGTCTTATCCTCACCCTCTTGATTGTCAATGGTGTGGTGGTCCTTATAATGGTGGCAATTGCCCCAGTTGTAGCATGGTGGAATCAGGAAACGGGTCTGTCTATAACCAGGATCCCTATTCCTACCATAACACAACTGATTTATTCCATCAGCTACCACACTGTGAGACTCAGCAGTTTTACTGTTGTGAGTACTGTGGTGGTTCACACTCCAGTTCTGATTGTCAATCGGGAAACACGCTTGTCTATGAGCAGGTTCCTGATAACAATTATGACCACAACACATACAACTCACAGCCACATCAGTTTTACTGTTGTGAGTATTGTGGAGGTCCTCACTTTAGCTCTGATTGTCAAACAAGGAATCCAATTCCTTGTAACAATTATGACTCTTCGTATCAAGACCAACATCCACAGTACCAAATGATTCAAGCGACTCCTCATGAAACTACGACAGACCTTCTACTGAAGACTCTGGAGTTATTAAAAGAACTTAAGGAGGAGTCGGCTATGTCGTCCCAAAATAATCCAAATGAAAAATCCATGGAAGTTTTGTTAGCCGAAGAGCGGGCTGCTAAATTAGATTCCCAGAATTCCATTGAAAACACTATTAGGGAATCAATTAGAATACAAAAAGCATTCAAATCTAGCTCTCGATTCCGCTTCATTCCTGATGATGATGATGATGATGTTACCCTTGATATTAGTGAATTATGTACAGATTCATCAAGTTCATCAGTTGAAATTCCTTCCGTGGAAAATCAGGGAGACAAGACTATGATGGAATTACTAGCAGAAGAACAAATGGAAAGTATAAAACATATGTATGCTAGTCCTTCTAAACTCCCTCAGTCTGTTGTTATCACACCTGATATTCCCACTCACTCTCTGAACATGGGGGATGAGCATCTTGACACTGTTCCTGAAAAGGAATCGGACGAATTCATAAAGTCTAGTGTTGAGAACCTTGTCCCAATCCCGAGAGAGTCACAGGGAACTTTTGACCATATGTGTGATATCCCTTTTCCTCTTGAGTGTTCAAAAGATCATTTTGATACCTTCTCCGATCTTAGCGACGATTGTGCTTCTTATGGAGACATCGAGTATGTTGAGGCATCACTCCCACAGTCTGATGCTGATCATCTTCTTGAGGAGTTCACCAATGAACTCACTCACATCAGTCCACTTTCATCAGAAAGTGACGATGATCTCTTTGATTTCGAGGCCGATCTTGGAGAAACTAGAAATCTCCTATATAATGATCATCCACTTATTTCTTGTCCCATTTCCGACTCTTCCATTCCTTCTCTCACTCCGGATGAGGAAGATGACAACTTTTGGAAAGAGGTCGATGATTTTCTTAGTGATGAGTCAATCCCCACAGGAATTGACAATACTTACTTTGATTCGGAGGGAGACATCCTTTTTTTTGAAAATCTGTTGATTAAAGAACCGTTTCCAGCTCTCCCTCCCGGAAATTTTGTTGCCAATCACCATAAAAGCTTCAAGTCTAAGCTTAAAAATCTAACAAATGGTGATTTGCTCCTCACTAATGAAGAATGGGATTGCATTGTGATGCACATCTTTATTCCATTTTTCACAAATGGTGTGGTTTCTAGTTCCCTTTTCTCCTTCGGGAATGAGGACACTATTTTTGATCTCGGCATTTCCATGTACCATTTGTGAGCCGGGTATGTCTGTATATCTCATCGGTGTGGAACTTTCACGTACTTCAATGTTTATCCAAACATCTTGAATGAAAGTCCGATGGAGATTGTCTCTTCCACTTACTTCCCCATGAACCAATTAATTCGGGGTTGAGTCAAGCTAGCGACTCGGTAATCAAAAATAGTAGTTAAACAAGGGTTTTCACCCGTGTGTACCACCCTAGTGTGGGGGAGATGCCCCACATGTTGTATATAGATCTTAAAAATGAATGAAAATTGTAAATATTAAAAAAGAGAATAATTGTTGTGTTTCCACACTTAGCTAGTAATGTTATCTTTTTACGTTCTAAGTTTCGGCATAACAGCCGGTACTTTGAATATTGAGGACAATATTCATTTCTAAGTGTGGGGGGGAAATTCTGGCGAATTTTGATCATAAATGTACCCTTTTAGTCCCTTTTTCCCCCAAAATGGCCAAATTTAAAATTTTTTTTTAGTGGAAGTACTATGTACTAAACACAACAAATGGTAATCAGTCCACCATGTCTAACCCACATAAGGATTGGCTAATCCAGGAGCAAACGGCTCTTGGTAAAGATATCTCAAATCCGTTGACGGCTTGCAATTTGCCCAAAATTGTATGGTATTCAGCTCACCATATCCTTAAAAGTGAAGAGTTGGCTAGCCCGCAAGTTTATGGCTTGTGGTAAAGGCAGTGGAAAAACCATAATTGGTAATCAGCTCACCAAAGATAATATTGATAATTTATCTAAGAGTTGGCTAGTCCAGAAGCAAACGGCTTCTGGTAAAGACAAATCAAATCCGTTGAAAGCTGATGATTTGCTCAAAATCATTTGGTTATCGGTGTACCAAGGTTCTTACTTGAACTGAAACATTTGGCTACTCCAGAAGTAATGGCTTTTGGTAAAGAGATGAAATCCATTAATTTTTCTCAAAACATTGCTAGGGACTAGCAATATCTTAATGTGGGGGATTGATGAGTGTCTAAATACTTATCATTTTTGTACCATTTAAACTGCAAAAACATCTGAAAACACTCAGAAATGCATCAAAATGATAAAAATATCACAAATAAGTGTTTTATGTGTTTTAAATGCAAAAATATCAAAATCTGGTGAAAAACGTATAAAGTTTGCATAATTGGCAGTTTTAGTCCCCCAAGTTTCAAAAGTTGTCAAAAACAGTCCCTGGTAAAACAAAATAAAGAAAAATGTTATTCAAGGTCCCTGAAATATTTTAAATTGTCAAAAATGGTCCTTGAATTAATATTTTTTTTAGTCAAATGGCAGAAAAGGTCCCTGAACTTTCAAAAATATCAAGTTTGGTCCCTGGAAATTTGAAAATGACAAAACTGGTCCTTGTACTATTGGAACTTGGCAAAAGTGATCCTTGTGACAACTTTGGAATAATGGCAGAATTGGTCCTTCAAGAATTGGATAATTACATTTTGGTCCTTATCATAACCTAAGCCAATGCCTTGTCAAAACCTGAAATGGACCCCTGCCTTTAAACCATCTTGACCCCTGCCAACCTTTTGACCTCCCCTTTTTTGACCCTTTGGTCAAAACCAGTCAAACAAACATCCTTTCCCTCCACCTTATCCTGTTCCTCTTCCCCAAGTCCTCTGCAACCACCATCCCATCCACCTCTCCCCTTATCCCTTCCACTCTCACCCCCTCATCATCACACCTATCCACCCCCCCTAGTTGCAGTCTAAAAGTCAACATAGGTCAAATTACACCTTTCCCGCCAAAACCAACCAATAGCCAAAATGCACCTAAAGTGACCCAGTGGACAAGAAATCAAGTGGGAATCTCTCAGAAGGACACGTGGAGGATTTCTGATGCATAAAAGAAGGAAGAGAAGCAAAGGATTAAGTAGTAGTTAGTTTTAAAGTTTTCTTTGTATGTCGTTTTTTATGAAGTTATCTAAATTAGTATATTAGAATGTAATTTTAAGTTTCATTGTACTCAAACTAATCTACTTTGTCATTGTAATTCATTTCAAGTCTTAATTTCAGGTTTCATTTACATTTCATGTTTTGAAGTCCACTGTTGAGAAATTTAATTTCAAACTCTTGCATTTAAGCTTCAAATAGCTTAGGTTCCTGTTCTATAAGCTCAAATAAGCTCCCAATAGCTTTTAGTGAGCTTATATTTGTTTTCCAAATTTGTTTGCACAAAATCACTAAATTAGTCAAAATCAGTCAAAGGAGATGTAAATGGTTGAATCTGGAAATCTGGACCAGATATGGGGTTTGATCTGAGCTTAATTATGTTTGGTTAATGGTTTGAGCAAGCCACAGTGGCTGGTCCTTTGTAAGCACTTGTAACTTGTTCTTTTCATTACTGTTTCTTACCAGTTTTGCTGCATAATGAGTTTAAGTCATAATCTGATAGTAGTAGTTGTTAAATGTGCATTAATCAGCTTTTACATTGATTGTAGATCATAGTATATTGCTTTCATTAGTTATATCTAAGTATAGTTTAGATTTGATTGCATTTCTTTCTCTAAAGTAGTGTTTGGATAAGGTTTCATTACTGTGTTTGAGGTTTAGTACTTGATTAAGATCTGATGCATTAGTCTCTATTAGGTTAGTGATAGTCAAACTAGTGATCAAATTGCATACTTTAGATAGCTAAAAGTCAAAATCATTTATTACTTGATCTAGTGTTAGTAGCAGTTAAGTTTTAGCTTCCAAAATCTTCATTTAGGTATAATATAGATTGCTCTAGCTAAACTTAGTTTCATTTCAGCCTAGTATAACATAATCAGTTCACAAATCAAGATCAAAACTCAAAATAGTCAACATTTCAGTTTTGTTAAAAAGTCAAAACCTTGAAAAACCAGTTTTGAGCCCAAATGGGATGAATTTTCTTGAGTTTATTTCTGGACCAAATCAAGTGAATCTTGTTGTTTTAAAATCTTCCCTTGGTCTATTTTCTTATAGTGATTTTTGTGGATTTTTGTTAATTTTTTATAAGCCCCAAAAGAGCTTGTCAAAATGGGACTAAGTGCCCTGTGCAGGGCACTGAGCCTGCACAGGGTTTATGCAGTTCTTGCAGAGCTTGCATTGGGCTCATAAGAGCTTCTCAAAGTCTGGCCTTTGGTTTGTTAATAGCCAGCCAGGTCTTGTTTAGGGTCCCATATTTGGTTTTAGGTTTTAGCTTATTGGTTGGCTTATTCTTTAGCTCAAAGTAGGCACCTCAGTTACTGTTTTTAGCTTATAACTCATTTCATCAAATCTGTTGAGCTTGTGATTTAGAGGTTTAAGATAGTTGTAATCTGTTGCATTTATGTTCTTTTAGCGTATCCAAGTTCCTTTTTTGGTTTGGTGCTTATTGGTCTCCATTTGCTTATTCAAATTGCTTATTTATAAGCACTTGGCACATCAGTTTCATTTTCCTCCACACAGCACCTTGTTTTTCTATTTTTCCTAGAATCCTCATATTATTTTAAGCTTTTCCTGAATTTTTCAGATTTTTCCAAGCTTGTTTGATATTTTTCTGCATTTAAATTGATTTTTAGGCCTTTTTAAATAGCATTTAATACAATTAATTAAGAAAAGTCTCAAAAAAAATAATTTTTCAATTTTCTTAAGTTTAGATAAATATAAAAAGTCAAAAAAATATTTTTCTAGATTTTTCTTAGTTAAATTTGTACTTTTAAGCAATTTAATTAGTTTTAAATAGTTTTTAATTCCTAGAAAATAGAAAAATAATCAGAAAATTACAAAAATAGTTTTGAAAGTTCTATTTTGATATTTTAGATTTTTCTAAGTCTTAATTTTATTTTTCTAGCTTTATTTCACATTTTCTTGTATTTTAGGTAATTATTTAATAGTTAAAAATAGTTTTTAATTAATAATAATTAATTAATTAGTTATAAAAATAAATTTCTTTTTCTATAAATTTTCTTTTATCATTAGGTTTGTAAAAATGTCATTTTCATATTTTTAGGATTTATATTGTGTAAATTTCACGTTTTCATTTGTACGTCACGTAGTTTTTAATTTCAGATTTATAAAAACATAAAAACAAAAACATCATTTTAAATATAGTGATAGCGTTGATTTAATATTGTTTATCTTTTTAATTTTCTTTAATTTGCATTTAAGCCCCTGTAGTTTATGGGCTTTCTCTTAGGGTATAGATCAATCACTATCCTTTCCCTTTCAAATCCTCTCGATCACTTTATGTTTGACTATTCTCGCACAGCTCGTTGGGACTTAACGACCTGGGGAAACACTATACTCTCCTGATCTTCATTGCATTTGTGCTTAAAATGTTTTAAGTTTCTTACGGTCGGCCATTCACAAGTGGCCGGTTTGAGTGAGAAAAACTTGACGGTTCTGCACGGATCATTGTCTTAAGTTTAATTATAAGGATACATGTTATTTTTGTAAAGCATTTACATATAATCTTTTAAATACAAAAATGTAGTAATTAAGCATTTGTTGTAATAGTTTATTAGGATGGGTAAAAACCTTAACCCATGGACCATAACCCATGGATCTTAATCCATACCCAAGAAGACTAGATACAATGTATACTTAGATACATTGAATCTAAAAGAAAACCCATGGACCAACCCATAACCCATGACCCATACCCAAAAAACCCATGGGCAAAGAGGAGCGTTCCACGGATCCCTAGCTTTGTGCTAGCCCGATCCCAAGTGGAAGGGATCCGTGGGATCCGGGGAACAGTGAGGAAATTTGCCTATAAATAGAGAGCCATTTCTTCATTCTAACTCACCCCTCTTCTTACTAAATCTCTCATACACTCTCATTCTCTTCTAACATATAGATCACTAGATCTAGAGAGTTGTTCTTCTTTTCTTTCTATTTGTGATCCTCATATAGGTCCTTCTCTAAGGCGAGATCACGAGCATTCTACAAGTCATCCAAGCAAGGGGTCCTTGATTGATTTGTCACTCCGCAAGATTTCTGTAGCGAAGATCTTGTATTTGATTATTTCACATATTTGTTGTGTAATAGTTGTGTTGGTTTGGTCCACCGTGCTACGGACTCGGTATCTAGCTTTGTACCGGATAAAGTGTAAGCAACGTTGTGAAGGCTTCTCCGCCAAGTGAAGGAGTTTGTTGACATAGTGCTTGAACTCTCGAGTAGGTGACTCGGGGAAGTGGAGTAGGGCAAGGAAGGTGTCCTTGTAGCCGAACCACTATAAATCGGTTGTGTCATTTCTATCCCTTATCTCTATTTATTTGCTTACATTATCATTAGATCTATACGTTCTCAACATCCATACGATTTCACATAATATCGGATCTAAAGATTTTAAAACTAACTTAAAATCGGCAAAACTATTTAACCCCCCCTTCTAGTTTTCCACACAAACAAAGTGTTTTTTTTTTTAATATGGTGTTTGTTTTTGTAAAAGACATTCTTTGTAGTTTTCAATTAAACACGGATCTTATCAAGTTTTTAAAGTACAATACTTTAAGAAACTTGGTGACGAAGCTCTGATGCCAATTGTGGAAAACTAGAAGGGGGTTGAATAGTTTTACCAATTAAAACTTCGTTTTAAACTATTTAGATCGACTTATGTCAATCTATTTAAACATGTGTGTTGGATGTTGATAGACAAGCATATATAAGTATGTAATGAAAAGATAAGGAGTAAGAAGCACAAAAACACAACGCTAGTATTTATAGTGGTTCGGCTACAAGGACACCTTCCTTGCCCTACTCCACTCTCCGAGTCACCTACTCGACAGTTCGTAATCACAACACGACACCAAATCCTTATGGCGGAGAAGCCTTCACAACGTTGCCTACTCTTTATCCGGTACAAAGCTAGATACCGGGTTCTTCCACGAGGTGGAACCAAACCTATCACAACGTCGCCTACCCTTTATTCGGTACTAGGCTAGATACCGAGTTCCATTACAATGGAGGAACTACTACCCAACACTACACAAACACCTAACCCCAAAGGACATCTACTCCGTATAATAATATCAACAAGGATAACAATATCCTTTGACCCAATACTAATCTTTCTTGTACATCGAATCACACCATATCGAATGTACACCTTAGGCACCTTTCACTAATGCCTTTGACTCGATCTTCAAGACACCCTTCACTAATGACTTGTGACTTGACTTCTAGGCACCCTTCACTAATGCCTCTAGCCTTGACTTCTAAGCACCCTTCACTAGTGCTTTTAATACGGACGAACGACACCCTTCACTAATGTCTTCGTCTTTACTCTTGAGACATCTTTCACTAATGTCTTCAACACTACACTTCTTATGAGAAAGAAGAAAACTCTCAACAAGAGAACCTCAGTAGTCTTGATGATAACGAAGCATGGCAACTCATGGACTTGAGCTTGCTCGACTTCAAATGGTGGTGATCTCGCCTTTAAGAGAAACCTAGAGAATCACACAAAAACAAAACTACATACATAGATCACTTGGATATGGGGTTAAAGAGTTTATAACTCAAAGAGAAAACATGTGAGAAAGGGGTGAGAAACAATGAAGAAATGGCTCACTATTTATAGAGAGAAAATGGCTACTGTTCCACGGATCCCTCACTTGAGGGATCCGTCCAGTGTAATATTGGGGATCCGTGGGACGCTCCCTTTTGCCCATGGGTTTAGGGTCATGGCTTATGGATCATGGTATCTAAGTAGATACAATGTATCTACAAGATGCAATGCATCTAGTCCATGGATTAAAACCATGGGTCATGGATTAAAACCATGTATGACTTAAGCATGATGTCATGCAATGGGTTATGGGTCAAGCTCCATGGATATGGGTCATGTACTTTGGGTTGTACCCAATTATATTCAATGTATTTGGTCAATGGGTCAAATACTTAAGTTTCTACCCATTATAATACATACTAGTTATGTATATAATCACCCAATATTAAACACTAGTTGTTATACATATGTATTACTAAATCATAAAATCACTTATACTTGTTTTAGTGTTTTATGTGAAAACATAAGTGTGTTAGAAAACCATTGGCTCAAACCATTTACGTATTTTATTTGTTTCGTTAAAATAATTTTACTTTTGTTATCGACAAAACATTAGAAGATCGTAAAATATAAATAAATATTTTTACTGTTTATTTGTATTAACAAGATCATCTAGACTTAAAATGCTTCCTACCTTTTGCCCATTCCACCATATTCGTGCAGAGTCTCGAAGAGTGTATGTGAACATGTGGCACGCCACAGGCATAACCCACTACTGCATCTTGATAGCGCCTTCGAACAAGTGTAAGAAGTTTTCTGGATCTCCTTTCCCATTGTAGGTGCCTATATGAGTAGGCATCTTCAAACCATCGGGCAGAGGGTAGTCTTCGATCCAATTCACGAAAGGTGTGCAAGCTCCAGAGGCTTCCGCATAGAAAGGGTTGTATGGAGGTGGATAAACAGGTGTAGGGTTATACGGATTGTGATGCGGTTGTGAGAATGTAGCATAGGCTGTGGGAGGTTGGTACGAAGGGTTTCCCCCCATCGGTTGTGTAGGGTGTACAGGAAGATGCCCGTATGGCACTTGCTGGTAACTCTGGTTTTGGAGAGACCCATTCGGAGGATAGGCATTATAGGACTGACCAGGTAGGTAGGGATTCATACTGTGATGTAGCGGTTGATTCATCCCCGAGTACGGAGGAGGCCCTCCGATACTCGAGACGTATGATGGAGGCATCGGAGCCCCCATTCCTTCTCTTTCCAAGTGGGCTGCTAGGAAAGGTGGTAGGTTTACCCCTCCGTTTCCTACCGGGCTGCTTCCTCCGTTGGAGTTCTCAATCCTTCTTTCTCCCTGCATTATTTCCCTTCTTCTCGGATCTCCTTCGGGACCTTCTTCGAAACCTACAGTTCTTCCATTTGGTCTCCTCACATAAGGAGAACCATTTCGTAGGGCCGAACGCCCCCTGCTAACTGGTCGAGGCCTTTCATCTACCTCGATCTCTTCGTCATATTCCTCGCTGGAATATTCCAATTCCTTCCGCATTTCAGTGTTGCGAACTTGCCTCTTGTGAGCCCTTAACAAGGACTCTAACGCTTCGAAGTTTGCCTCAACGAAGGCAGGGAGCGGAAGTTGAGGCGTGATGTATGTGAGTGGTTTCTAGGCGAGATCGTGTAGTGAAGGTGGAGGCAGTTATAGGGGCGAGATTGTCGGTGTTAGTTGTGGTGAGGGGTACCAGGGTAGAAAAACCCGGTGGAGGTGTATCTTCTCTTCCTAGTTCCATGCCGAAAAAATAGCGTAATCAGCTAGGTTGTTAAGACTTGGTGGTTACGGGACTAATAGTAGCGTGTCCCACGGATGGCGCCACTGATTGTACAATAAATTGCACTACCAGGCTTCAATGGTGATCGAAGGTATGAGGGTGTATGTTCCAGCAAAGATTGTCTTTCACCTGATAATAAGAAATACGAAGACACTACGTTAAGTGATTACGCATGGGTTGGACCCTGTAAACCACCTTCGGCGTGAGAGTAAGTATGAGTTATGGTGATATAAATGAGTGTGAGTAAAGGATAGAGTGTTAAGTGAGCATACCATAATCCTCTGCCCGTCCAACCTATTTATAGTGGAAGAAAGAGGCTTGAGGGCACCTCTGCGCAAATGTCGGAGAACATGGGGGTGTCCCATGTTTATGGGTAACCGCTAGGGCTTAGTGACCCACGTTCTCAAACTTGTCGGGAAAGCCAGGAAAGAGAGGGAGATCGTGGGTTTCACCAAGTCAGGAAGATCTCCTATCAGTTGTTCCTTCGTCAACCATACCCCGAAGGGCTTAAGGCTTCGAATGGCGAATTCCCCATAGGTAACCTTCGTGTGTACGAATGGTTTGACGCCTACGAACATTTAGGAGACCTAACTTGGGCCTTCGTTCAGAAGGGCTTCGACACATATCGAAGGGGTGTCCGTCGAGCTGTTCGGAGGGTACATTATCATCATATGTATATATATATATATATATATATATATATATATATATATATATATATACTCCTTTATAAAACACCAATATCCCCAACCTAAAACCCACCCTATATTTTAAGATTCAGCCACCCAACCCATTATCCGAACTTAAATTTACAAACACCAAACCAACATACAAACCTAAAAGAATTCAAAACCTAAACATAAACACAAATACATACACTTCCTACCCATTTTACTTTCATTTTATTTCTTCTTCACTGTACAAAACACACACACTCACAAAAACACTCTCCACCCTAACATAAACACCAAAACATTCTAATCTCTTTCTCATATCCTCCTCCACGCCACCACCACTACTACTACCCACAACGTCCGAGACCAATAACCAACGACGCCCCCACCTCCAACAAGACCATCCAACGCAGGTATCTTATGAGGTTTGTCTTCTTTTTTTTTTCTTTATATATAGTTTTGAAGGTTTATTTTAATAGATCAATGTATTTATGTTGTAGATCTAAGTTTTTCTTATAGATCTGTGTTTTTCTTTTATAGTTTTGAAGGTTCCTTTTGTATGTAATGTTTTTGATAGATCTATGTTATTATTTTCTAGATCCGAGGTTTGTCTCTTCCTCGCCGGAATTTTTGTAACTGCCATCGCCGCCGGAATTCGCTTAGGCCCTGCCAGGACATTTGAAGGTTTCTTCATGTAATTCTTACTTTTGATGGGTTTTTTTAATGAATCTATATATTCAACAAATTTTGATACTTTTTTTAATAGATCTATATTTTTTTGTAGAAATTAGTCGTTGGAGTTATTTCACCATCGTCGATGTTGCCGGATCTTTTTTCTACCGCCGCGGTTGCTACCTCTCTTCTGTCGTCGTATCTTACTCTGCTGCCGGATTCTGTTAGTGTAGTGTTTGTAAATTTTTTAGTAATTTTTATATAATTTTGTAGGTAAACTTTGTTATATTTTTGTTGGTAAGCTATAGTCAGTGCAAAATCATTGGTCAATTTTTTTACTAACATTTGCTATTGTGATTAAAAGAGTTGCAATATTTTTTTTATGCTTATAATTTTTATGATTGGTTAATCTCTTTATTATTTCATTTGTTGAAACGGTTATCGAAAACGGGTTCCAAATTGGCTGCCCAAATTTTTTGCCACTTATTGTAAATGTTTGGTTTGGTATTCCACATAAATCATTATAAAAGGAAAAATAAAAATGATGGTTGTAGTTTTAGTTGGAAAAATTCATAGCAATTTAAATTGGTTTCAACTTTTTCTCATGGGACGACACCTAGATTTTCTCGATTGAATTTGAAACAAAAGTAAAAATCAAAAGAATGACTGGAAGAGACAACACGTAACAAAGTTTAATACTCCCTCAGTCCCAATTTAAATGTCCACAATGGAATTTTTAGATGTCTCAAATTAAGTGTTCATAGAATATTTCAACCAATGAAATGAGACTTTAGTAGGTGAAAATGATATTTGATTGGTGGAGAGTGTAGTTAGTGAAATTTTCTAAAGCTTTGTGCATATAAATAGTGGACACTTAATATGGGACGGAATGAGTATTAAACATTGGTTGTATCAAATGTAATTTCAAAAAGAGCTTTGATACATAGGTCTAAATAAAAATGCCTAACAGACCCTGCATAAATAAATTGTATAATACTGTTATTGTACAATTCATTTATACATTAGGTTTTCTTTTAGGCTTCTTTATTTACGTGTATTTATCATTTTCCTTTGGAAAGAGCTTTATGAGTTACTTGAAAAAAGTAAGTTATAGGATGGGACAGGACCCTGATTTTCTCCTCGATTGAATTTGAATCAGTTGGTTGTCAGGAAGATGGTAAGCTTTTACAAGACTTAAAAAAACAAGTATTACTGTAATTGCTTTGACACAGGTATGCATGGTTTGAATAAATTAAACAATCCTACATAAATAAATATAATTAGATAAAAAAAAAAAAGCTACTAGCACACAACAATGATCTTTTTGTACGACTTTTATGCTTGCTTAAATATTATTCTTGTAAATAGCACTTGCTATATAATTAAACTCACAATCTGCAACTATTGTCTTCGTCAAAAAATATCACTTGCTACTATATTAAAATCACATTTTTTTTTGGAATCTATGACATGAATATGAGAAAATTATGGACATACTAAATGAGAGAAATAAAGAAATAATGGAAAACTAGCCGAGTATGACAGTGGTGTATTGTTTGGAATATATGACAATTCTATGGACATGGACATGAGAAATAATGGACATAGAAGAAACTAACGACTATAACACATTTGAAAAATTATAAAATTGGAAAACGTCTTTTTTAATGAAAATTTCGGCCACTATGTGATGGTTTGATTTGGTGGTATTTAACACGCGCAAGTAAGGTTGTGTACACTCAATCAAAATAAATCGGTCGGTCGTGTGTAGTGACCGATTTGATAATTGGTCGTGCCCACTGTGGATGTCGGGTCGAACATCGGTTGAGAAAGGGAAAAAGAAAATGGGTATGTTTTTCGACCGATTGTTACCGTTTGGGCGTTTGATAAAAAAAAGAAAAAAAATCATCGGTCATCGACTGTGGCAACTTGGTCATGTCTGATTGCCGGAGAGAGGAAGTTGATGTGGCAGGCGGTAACCCATGTCACGACTGTGGGTAGCCTAACCCCTGCCATTTTTGTAAACAACGCATCGACCAAATGCACATACTTAAAGATAGTGAACATAAGTATTTGACTCACCTAGATTATAATCGATAACCTTCCAACTTTTGTTGAAAACAATACACCGCTGCGGTTAGGCGCGGCTATTCGGCTAGTATTTATATATATATATATATATATTTACTGTAGATGGTTTAGAAAATGACACATCAGCACCTTAGAGAATGACACATCAGCTAGAAGAGGACACATCAACTTAGAGCAAGCCTCTAGAAAATGACACATCAACTTAGAGCAAGCCTCTAGAAAATGACACATCAGCTTGCTGAAGAAATGAAAATATCACCATCTCAACATCATATACTCCAAATCCCATAGCTTTCTCACTTTCTCAATCCCTCATTTTGCACCTTCTATTTCTCTCTCTACAAAAACACACACCTCATTCACTCTCTCCTCTCTCTATAATAATCCGGCGACAGCCCTTAGTGTTCCGGCGCCGCTGCCGGAGTCCGGCCAGATTCCGGCGACCTCCTCTACTTACACCACCCATCCCATCTTGTAGATCGAGATCTCGTGGTTGTATTTTCATAAAACACTCGCGCTCAAACACCCACACGCGCTACACATCTTGATTTTAAGGTTCGGAGGTCTAGGGTTTCAAAAGAAAACGTGTTGCAAGGATCTTTCATGTTACTGGTATACTCGTATGGGACACCAACAACGCCCTCTCGTCTTTCTCCTTTCCTCTCAGTAGTTCCACCACGACTCGTTTGTTTTTTATTCTTTTCCTTATTTATTTTTACCAAACGATACATGTTATTTGGTTAAAATACGTGGATATAAAAGTGTTACGATCAAGTGAAATGTTTTAAGAAACAGACTAAAATCATGTTAAATCGGTTTTGATAAAGAATCGTGTGGTATAAGGAAAATAAAGACATGGCTGCCTGGTTTGGACGCGTAAATCGAGACGAGTCGACTCACTGAGTCAACTTGGTGAGTGAGCCGACTCAGTGAGTGAGTTAAATTTGTGATACGAGTCTTAAAAGTGTTTCAGTTCGTGTGTTTGTTTGGCATCGAGACCGCTTCATGTTATTCTTGGATCATGTGAGTTTCCGTTACGCGTATGATGTTAACATGAGTCTTGGGTCATATTAGATTTGCTAGGTATAATATTTTGGGTCTCGGCTGGGATTTGAAATCTTGTAGGTGGTCATTTAAATGGTTTTGGTTTCGCCTAGACAACCAAGAAGAGGGTCATACGAGTTTTTTTTTATTGACATCTTGTAGGTGGTCATTTAAATGGTTTTGAAATCTTGTAGGTGGTCATACGAGTTTTTTATTTTGCAGGCATCGGAAGATTTGTTTATCATGTCTTTCTATAGTCTCGTCGGATCGTTTTCTTTGGCCAGCATAAAACGAAATTTGTAAGATGCATGGTTTCATATACAATCATATTTTTCTACTTTTTGCATATTCATGCTTAATTCATCCGCTCTTAACTCCATATCTAAAGTAAGTATGCAAATTCGTTTACATATATATCAACATTCGTATTTGTTTTCTTTTTTGATATTCAGGGTTTACGGAGTGTTATCAACATTCATATTTGTTTTCTTTTTTGATTTTTCAGGGTTCACGGGGTGTTATCTGTATACTTCCTCCGTCTCAAAATTATTGTCAGGAGACAAGATTTACAAAGTTTAATAAAAGTGGGACCATTATAATTCTCAACCACTCAAATAGAATATTCCCCCATAAAATTCTCTTTTTCTTACTAAAAATAGTAAGTGAACAATTAATTTAAGACATCTATGAAAGGAAATATGGACAATAAATATGAGACGGAGGGAGTATATGATTTGTGAAAATCATGATTCTCGCAGACAAACACAAAAGCAAAGTTCATGGAAGTTATGTCCCACTTTATTAACCGCATTTGTTTAAAGATAGGAATACACTATTGGAACCCTCCCTATGATGTCAAATCATAGGGAATATTCCCTTTGTCCCCTTTTCTTTCAGTACAACACAGTTTTTTGTCAGTTTCTGTTCCGTATTTCTGACAGTTTTAAGCGTTTGACTTATTAAACTTTATATTTATTGTTCCGTATTTTCAGGTTTATAGCTTTTGATATAAACAAAATTATAAAAATTAAAAAAAAAATAAAAAAAAAAAATAAAAAAACTAAGGGAGGTCAATTTAAAAAACTAGGTACCGTTCTAATAACCCCGCCCTAAAGATATTCATTGCAGACAAACATAAAGCAAAAGCCAATTTAATGGCAGACACATACTAAAAGCCAATCCAATCAACATATTAAAGTAGGCATAGATCAATGGTACCAACATACTATTAAAAAAAATAATAAAAATATTAAAAAAAATAATAAAAAGAAATACAAGACTTTAAATAAGATGGCATAGATCAGTGGTACCGCATGGAAGAGTACGTAAAATGGTATTATCGTCTCACAACATCCATTAAATGCTTATATAGTAAAACGTATATAAATTAATACTTAATAAATTAATAACCTTGATAAAATTAATAATTTATCCAGTCTTAAATTGTGACCAGTACAAATTTGGAATCCAATTGATAAAATAATAAGATAATATTTTTTTTGAAAAATGAATGACTAATATTGATTGATTGGATGCAAATATGATATTTATATTGATCTCAACTCTATATAATTAATGGGCCGTGCTAAGCACGGCCTAAAATTCTCACTAGTATGTATATATATATATATATATATATATATAGAGTTAGGATCAAATAAGAAGAAGAATTAAAATAAGAATGATAAGAAGAAACTACAACCACTCATTTCAGATGCATCTACAAAAATGAATGCATCTCCCCTTAAAATTCTCCTCTCTATTTGAAATGTGTGGCTAGAAATCCTTCTTATTCTTCTCATTTTAGTTTTTCTTCTTACTGGATCCCTTCCCTATATATATATATATATATATATATATATATATATATATATATATATATATATATATATATATATATATATATATATATATATATATATATATATATATATATATATATATATATATAGTGAGGATCATGTGCGGATTTTTAATTTTAGTGCGGACGTACGGATAGATCTGGACCACCAAAAAAGTCAAGATCTGCGCTAACTTCACGGTAGCAATTGACCAGGGAAACGATTTTTTTAATTTTTTTCCTTTTGAGCGAACCTTACTATTGTTATCTTCTTTCATTTTTTTATTTTTTCAGATTTTTCTGAGCACTTTTTGTTTTCTTGATTATGAGTTCTACCGTGATATTAACGAAATTATGAGTATTAGTGTGATATTATGAAACTGTGATATTATAAAATGATGATATTATAAAACCAACTGTGATATTTAAGTTTTTTACATGTAAAAATGAACCTTGATATTAAGAAACATATGATAGTTACTATGATATTAACAATTTTATTAAAAAAGCATATGATAGTTACGGTGATATTAACAATTACTCCCTCCGTCTCAAAATTATTGTCACTAGACAAAAAACACAAAGTTTAATAAAAGTGGGACCACTACCATTCACAACCACTCATATAGAATATTCCTCCACTAACTTCTCTTTTTCTTACTAAAAATGGAAAGTGGACAATTTTTTTGAGACATCCCAAAAAGGAAATGTGGACAATTAAATTGAGACGGAGGTAGTATATTAAAAAAAGAAAAAAAGTTCGTGTGATAATAAAAAAGAACCGTGATATTAACATTTTTTTATTAAAAAAGGAACGGTGATATTAATAATATTAGTATAAAAAACAAAAAAAGTAGTGTGATATCAAAAAAAAAGTTAGTGTGATATTAACAATTTGTATTAAAAAAAAAAGTGAATGTGATATTAAGATCAGATCTTGACTTTTGTAAAAAAGTCAAAATCGACCTTAATATCACAATACCTTTAATCATGAAAACGATTTTTTTTTTGAAATTTTTTTCAGCGATTCTTAATAATTTATCATCCTCTTTATTTTTTTAATTTTTTCAGATTTTTTTGATTTAAAAAAAAAAAAAAAAAAAAAAGCTACTGTGATATTTACGCACCATCCCTACTTAAAAGCTTGAAACTATTTGATCTTTATCCTATATATATATATATATATATATATATATATATATATATATATAGGATAAAGATCAAATAAAAAGACAAATATCCGTAAAAAGATAAAAATATTTTTTTTCAAAAAAAGTTCTCGAAAAATTCCCAAAAAATTCCAGAAGATCAGGTATGATGGTGAATGAAAAAGTTGTGAAATTTTTTTTTCCAGAAGTGGATATTTTTTCGGAAAAAAATTATGAAAAAATACGTTTGCGCATTGAATCGTTTTTTTGTGCATCAAAAATTGGTTTTTGCACCCAACTTCTTTTGACTTTTTTCATCAAAATAACATTGCGCATCTAACTAAGACAAGTTGAAAATTTTGAGCATCAAAATTTTTTTGCCCATCAAAATTCCTTTTTTGTGCATTTAAAAAAACGTATCAAAACTCAAAATTATAAAAAAAAAAAAAAATCACAAAAGTTTTATGCACCAACATACCTGATCTTGTGGAATTTTTTTAGAATTTTTGGAGATTTAAAAAAAAATAAATCTTTTTATTCTTTTTACAGATATTTGTCTTTTTATTTTAACTTTACCCTATAATATATATATATATATATATATATATATATATATATATATATGTATATATATATAGTGTATCTTTATTATGAGAACCTTGTTAAGTGCGAGAACTGCGAGAACTCACTTTGAACCGTTAGATTATTTGATCAATGGGTATAATTGATTGTGCCATTAGTGTAATTTATTAAAAGATTGGACCATTCTTTGTAAAATTGAAAGGGTATTTACGGAATTACATATCCCATTTTTTATAAACCGTCCCAAAAATTATGGATCTGATTTATTAATACTAGCTCCTTCTCTCTCATCACAAACACACATTTACAGAAACACAACCTCCACCAAAACCTAGCCGCCTCTACCTTTTTGGTTGACCATATCGCTGCATCTCTCACCAAATCGCCATAGCCGCATCTCTCACCAAAACTTCTTGGTTGATCTTCATCTTTTTTGCTTGGTGTACGTACTGCTTTTGGTTCATGGGTCATTCCTGTTCTTGGTCCATAACTGGACTCAGAAAATGGTAAGATGTTTGGAGTTTTTTTAAATCACTATTGCATTTATAAAACATATTTAACAAAATATGTACTTTTAAACATATTTAAGATAATATAGTTATTGTGTTTTCTAATATTACAAAATCATTAAATCTCCATGAAAGTAATGGAGACGTTGATTATCCATCCACCAAGTAATCTATTGTCATGTTCTCATGCCTTGTGCTCACTTAGTTTATCTAATTTGAAATTAACCAATTTCAGTTTTCTACTCATTAGATGATAACAACCCATCCCAAACATAATAATTTATAAAATGGACATCAAATCTAAGAAATCGATGCAAACTAACATTCATTTTCTGCTAGATACTCATCAATTGTATGATGCGTTTCAACAAATTAAATTGAACGAGGTTATTTTCAAAGTACAATTTTGTTCTTTGGTTTCTCATGACATCTGATTTTGATTATATTCGCCGTCATAATGTTGGCCACGTTACGAGTTCGATCGACAATAATTGTTTTGTTGTTGCTTGCCGAACATATATGGCCGACTCGTATCGAACTTTACTGATGAAAAATAATGTGACTTATTTAAGACTTTTTCGCCACCGAACACCAATTTGACATGATGATTATACATATCGTAATTAATCGAGTTCCATTAGTTGTCACAATGTTTGACACACAACTCTATGGAATTATCCCCTTTGATAATTGGATATGCAAATATAATTGGTTACAAGAATTAAAAGTTTTAGGCTATCAAAACAAATTGAGCGAGACCACAATGAATTGAGTGAGCAGATAAGCCGAAGACGATGATCCTTTTCTTTTAAGGACTTTTTCTCATGATTTTGTAACAACAGGCTAATAAGAATAACATCATATGCTAAATATATTTACATGTGCTTATTTTGTTAACTGTGTTTTTTAGTTACAATGGTCTTCTAAAAAACTCAAGATGTTTGTAGCAATATATACTTGACCTTAAAATTACCCTAACCATATGTGTTTCAATGTCACAGACATGGATGTACATCTCCATTCCAATCTTAATATACGCAGCAGAGAGGAGTCTAAGAACAAGACGGTCAGAACATTACTCGGCTAAAATAATAAAGGTGACCATACACTATAAATACATTACTTGTGGTTATAAAATTTAGCGGACTGATAACAAGTTGTTTTCTGGTTTGATCCTACCAAAAGATGTATTCAGCCTAATTATGTCCAAGCCGAATGGATTTAAATACAGGAGCGGACAGTATATATTTCTGCAATGCCCTTCAATATCTCCATTTGAATGGTATAGATTACATATTTTTAAATTTGATGTTTAATTATCTGAAAATTGAAGTGTTGTAGCTATTAAAAATTTAAAATGAGTAGATAGTGACATAAGTGTGTGCACAAAATTTTGTAAGAAAGAAAGAGATTTAATGCATTTTATAAATTGTACAATACTTTGGACTACGGTTTCATGACTTTCATCATTGCCAGTAGTAATGCTTATGTTTTACCTATGATAACTTTCAGGCATCCGTTTTCAATTACTTCATCATCAGGAGATGATTACCTCAGTGTTCACATTCGAACAATTGGAGACTGGACACAAGAGCTGAAGCAAGTACTGACCGAAGATAATGGTTCTAGATGTACATATATCGTATTCTTGGTCAATGATAAAAAAAAAAGACATCGACAATATAAGGTTTGGTTTTTTCCTTTTATGTTTTCCTACTAATTGTTATTCTCGATCATGACTAAATCAATTTATGTTATGATTTTTTTGTTTACATGATGGCAACGATTTCCAATTCACTATATTCAGATGGTTAAAATTTTGTTTATTGTTGTCAAAGAATATTGATTGATATGAATGACTTTTCTATTTCTCTGCAAGTCACAATTTTAAGGTTGCATCATATATTGTTTGTCACTTTTTGGCTGGTGTGAGTTTGATTAGTCTAGCTTCATAAGGGAATTATATTTCGTTTGTGGGCCTGGTTCCAATTTTGCATCAGTGATAAGTAATTCATTTTGTGTAGTCACAAGTGGTATTAGTCTTTGAGTTATGTGGGAAGTCTTTTTAGTTCAGATACATTGGATTTTCATGGGTTCTGTAAATAGAGAACGAGAGTGGTAAAGTCATATTAAAGTCTAGTTCTCATTATCAATTAAAATTATAGTTCAGATATACATATATGTTTACGTATAAAACATAGATGTTTACGTATAAAACATAAATGTTTACGTATAAAAACATAGATGTTTACGTATAAAACATATATGTTTATGTATAAAAACATATATGATTACGTATAAAACATATATGTTTTGTGTTTGAATTATAAAATATATATGTTTTGCGTTTGGATTATATATGTTTTGCATACATAAAAAAATGTGTCTCATGTTTTATTTGTGTTTGTTAGTTTAAGCTTGTGCATGTGTGTAATGTTATCTTGAGTTTTATTTTAAAAGTATTTAATCTTTGCTATTATTTTTCTAGGCGTGACGTTCTTTGAAGGCGTGCACACATACTGGAAGTACATATATGTTCTTGGAAGGCGTGCATGTATGTTTTTAGAAGACGTGCACACATGTTCAAAAAGAATATGATGAGAAACTTAAAACATATATGTTTTGTGCACATATGTTTGTTTACAATAATTATTGTTAGTGCTCAAGTGTAAATATAGATTATATTCATGTATTTCTTCTTATTAGAAATTTGTATTTTAATTCTATTTCAATCAATATCGAATTTTGTGTTTAATATTATGTTTTTGTTTGTTATGAATTTACATGATCTAAAAACACATATGCACATTTTTATTTGAAAAACATGTATGTCGAAAAAATTATTCCAAAAACCAAAATAATAAAAATTCATAAAAACACATATGCACTAAATCAGTTTTAAAACATGCATGTTGAGAAAAAAGCAAAAAAAAAAAAAAAAAAAAAAAAAAAAAAAATGAATTTTTTTAAAAAAAACAAGATTTATTTTAAAAATTCAAAAATAATATAAATTGAATTTTACTATTATACCCTTTTGGATTAAATAAAAAAGTTTAATAATTCAAAAATGCCATGTTGCATTGATATGTTGCACAATATGAATTACTAGGAGTACATAAGGGGTTCTCGCAGTTCTCGCACTTAACAGGGTTCTCAAAATAAAGCCCCCTATATATATATATATATATATATATATATATATATATATATATATATATATATATATATATATACATACTACTTTATAATGCATTTAGGCATTTTAAAATTAGAAGGCTTAAAAATTCAGACTTTTTTACTTGCTTATTATGGAAAGAATTCCAAGCATAACTCCTAACCAAAAATTAAGATAAGGAGCTCCAATCATGAGATGACACGTGCCACTTCTTAACAAACTCCAAGCCTAACTTCTAACAAACTCCAAGCCTAACTTATAACCACTAAAAATTAAGATAAGAAGCTCCAATTATAAAATGACATGTGTCACTTCTTAACTAAAAATTCATCTTTATTTTCAAATTAAAATATCTTTTTATCTACTTATTTTTTTTATAATCTAATTTCACCATATTTTCTAAAATTTATGCTCTTTAATACAACATCCATTTTGATATATTTTTATAAGTTTTTAGTTTTTATATTTTTAGTGGGTTTATTTTATTTTAATTCAAATTTTTACAACTTTAACCTTTATTTCATTTATTTCAATCAATATAATATTGATTCGTCAAAATCATATACTTTTGGGAGAGTGTTTGAAGCGTAAGAGATTGCGAGGGTATTTCTATATGCGGGAATAATGATGTCGCGGGAAAGCTACGGGAAAGTTACGGGTAACCAAACAAACACTTACAACTAACACATATACATTCGAAGTGTTGTGAAACGAATTCACGAAACGGGTAAGCAAATACATATAACTATATCGCCGCCGCTGTGCGCGGGTATCCGAATAGTATATATATATATACTCCCTTATAAAACACCAATATCCCCAACCTAATAACAACCCTATACTTTTATGATACAGCCACCCATACCAATACCCGAAGCTAAATTTACACGCTCCAAACCAACTAAAAAAAAATTCAAACCACCAACAACACATAACTCGACCAAACAAATCTCACCCCAGTTGCTTTTATTTTCACCAGGCAAATCTCTATCTCTCATCTCATCTATCACCACCACAACCATCACCACAACCACGACCACCTCACTGCCGCCAAACATTCGCACCTCTCAGTAGCCACCACCCAAAATGCATACTAACCGAAAAGCCCGCAACCATCAAAACTCTTTATTAAAGGAAGTATATTAAGTTTTTAGGTATGTTTTTGAGTATTTTAATAGATCTGTGTATATTAATCAATTTTTGAAAGTTTTATTTTATAGATCTCAGTTTTTAAAATATTCTTGGTATTTTTTACGGCCGCCGCTTGTCCGCTGCCTTCTCCGCCGTTGTGGTCGCCGGAAGTATCTGTCCGCTGCCTTCTCAGCCGTTGTAGTACTCCATATAAGCATATAAAGATACAATTTTATTGAACTTCCAGTCAATTAGTTTATGCATATGTTAATTTCCTATGATATTTTTCATATGTTTGGTTTTTCTGATTGGTTAAATGTAAAATGCACAGGGGAGAGGACTTTTGGTGTTTTGACAAAGATCGATCTTATGGACAAGGGTACTGATGCAGTAGAAGTAAGTTAGCCTTGACACTTCGTTAAAATTTGTTGAAACAAATGTTGCTTGTATCTTGACATTTTTTAAATGCAATTTATAATGAAAAGTGACATGTTATAGCTTCAGTCTATTATTTAAAGTTTCGAATGTTTTTATTTTTATATTTATAAATCATATTCTTTATAGATAGATCTATTTATTTCAAGGTTGCAAAAACCGTTAGGCGCTAGTCGGGCGATCGACCACCGCCTAGGCGGATTGAACTTTTCTATATAAAAAATGTAAAATTATATGTATTTGATATAAAATATGCATAATTTATATATTTTGAATAATTATATTATTATTTTTTAATTATATATCTTTTGTATATGTTGCAAAATTTACATTATGTGTTGTTTTGATTAAGTTTTGTATACTTTTATTAAAGCCCAATGAGTTATTTGTTGTGCTTATTGTATAAACTTTTTAATGAGGCAAGAAAACACTTATTATTAGGGTTACACAACATTAATAACCTAGCCTTCACTTCTTCTTCTCTCTTCAACCTCCCCTCCACCAATTAAAACAAAATTAAGAAAATCAAAACCCCAATTGAAGTCAACTAGGGTTTCAATTTCGGATCCATAACTCCAAATCAACTAGGGTTTCAAAAATTAAAAACCCGAATCAGAAAAACCCCATATGAAATTTAAAACCCCTATTTTTTTAAAAAAAAAATGTTGACATTTGGTTGACTTTCGTTGACCGCCCAGGCCGCCTAGACTGACTAGCTCCGCCTAGGCGGATGTTTGACCCATTTTTTACTTTTCCGCCTAGCTTGGCCGATTTGCCCTAAATCGGGGCGGTGTATGCCCGCCTAGCGCCTAGGCGGCCGCCTAGCCCGCTTTTTACAACACTGATTTATTTTGTAAGTTTTGAAGGTGATTTTGACTAGAAATCTTTGTAGATCTGCCACACCGACGGAATCCTCCCAGCCGCCGTCGGATAACGTACTCTCACCATCCGACCACGAGCCGACCACCAACAACCCACCACGAGCCACGAGCGGACCACTACCAGCTGATTTTCGAGGTTTTTTGTAGTTTTTTTGTTAGATTTATACTTATTTCAAGTTTTGCATAATTAACATTAAAAAAAATAGATTTGTTTGGAGTTTTATAACATTTTTGTATTTTTTAGGTTTCCGATTGTTGCCACCGTTGTCGTCGGAATCGATTTCCCCCGCCGTAATTCTTGCCGCTGCCGCCACCGGAGCACGCTGTTGTCGCCGATAAATATATGGTTACTTTTTTATGTTTCTTGGCCATGTGTAAGTTTATTGGTAATTTGTAATTGTACGATCTGAACTGAAATCTGATCTGCATAATGGGTTTATTTTTGAAAATGGGTTATGCAGAATACAAGATTTATAGCCAAGGCAAAAGAAATTATCTTTGGTTGTTTGCTACTGAGTTTAGTAATTGACCACTGATTGCAATGTACTACATGAATTATGTAGAAGAAAATACATTATGCAAACATAGAATACATATAGACTACAATATAAAATTTGTAAATTTATATAGGCTCTACTCATATGTGAATTTTTGTAAGATGTGAAGTCTATAAGCCAGCGCCAACACAAATGGGTAATAACTCTGTCTAACCTTTTAGATATGAAACGACATGTATGCAGGGAGATCAAGTGGATAAGCTACATACATCCACAAGGGCAACAACGTTATTACAAAAGTAACAACACAGATGGCAAAATGGCTAGCGCTGGAAGTATTCAAACATGACAATTTCATGAATAGCAGAGGCGAAGAATGAATGTAGGTAGACGTTTCTTAAACAGATTCATGGAAGTCGGTCAAATGTGTGTCGTACTCATAAAGCAAGCTTAAACGATACGTTTAACACGGAAAGTTATAATATACATGATGCCAAATTTATTAATTGTTAAAAAATGGCTGCATAGGTATCTGAAATAGGTAATTGATCAATAGTTTTTAATCTATATGTTAAGAGAGTTGATACTCACACCATTTTATTTTATACTTTCACCACAATGTTACACACCTAATGCACATGTTACAAAGTGAGATGTGCATGATTGTGGTGCAAGAATAAAAAAGAGTGGTGTAAGTATCAATACCCATATGTTAATGTTAACGTACATATAATAAGGTGGAAATGGGTAATGGATCAATATCCCATGAATCATCAACCCAAAGTTCAACGTAATCAGTCATGTCTTCATGTGTTTTACCAATATATAATGTAAAATATGAAAGCGTTTAAGTATCAAGAAACGTAAGTGACTCTTTTGGGTAGTGGATGCAGTGTAAGTGAGATCGTACACCATATGCTTATTTTTTTGGCTACCATTTTTTGCCTTATCTTTGTCACTACATACCTCCATCTTGCCTTTATTATTTTGTTATCACACATCTCATGTTATTAAGGGATGGCTATTTATGCAGGCGTATCATCACAGTTGTGCCAGCAGGATCATTCGCCCAATAGCGTGTTTGAAAAAACCAGTTTCCGGGTCAGTAGCATACTGCCTACACTGGTTTTCGTGTTTTCACGGAAGTGTCGGTCTTTATACCTTCTCTACTATTGTTGGAGAATGTAGTTCTGGCCCACAAATTCTAGACTTTGTTGCTGGCATTGTTCGGAGCACACCATTAGGTTCTTCGGATGCTACTATTTCTTCTGCACACCAGTTGTTGCGCCCAACGTGTAGAGTGGTCAGATGGTGGACACTGTTTTAGTGCGTCAGCAGCTGGAAACTCGGCAACCGAAAAAGCTACAGGTAATATGTAATTGATATATTTCTGGACAAGTGCGTTCCCAAAAAGACAATCATATTCATAATTCAAACCGTATCGTCTTTTATTTTGTAAAGTGGTGTGATTCACTTATAAAGTTATAGATGGTTGCTTTCTATAAGTTGTAAATGTGTAGACTTTGAATGTTTTTCAATTAAAAAGTATATACTTTTTAAAATATTGAAGCTTTTCTAAAAAATTGTGTAATGACTAATGTGTGAGAAGCACTTTTTAATGTTCGCTCTATTGCACTTACCGTAAATTTAAAGCCGCTTTTTTTAACCCACTTCTGTGAAGGCTTTCATGGTGACCACACATTGCTTCTATAGTGAGTAAATATAATGTAAAGTAATACTGGCTGCTTCACTTATAAATGGTTGCTTTCTAAACTCCAATGTTATAATTAGCGTGAGGCCTGACGTGGTCGCATTGCCAAGCATCACGTCTTAGGAGCTATGATGAAGATATAACGTTTTTAAGGCGTGACTCAAAATTTGCACAAAATATGAAAATATTTATAGATTTATACATCATATCATATTTTATATATATATCAAGTTTAAAAATGTTATGCATAAAGAATTATGTCAACAAACTATTATTGCATGTAATTTTTTTCATTTCTTAAAAAAAAAGCTTATTTAACCGGAGTTCAATTCAAAAGAGGTGTCATGTCTCGCGCCTTTTCACGCATCATCTCAAATCACGTCTAGAGCCAACGCCTTGGTCTATCAAGTAACGTAGAAATCACGTCTCGCGTCTTAGCGTCGCCACATGTCTTTTAAAACACTGATTATCCTAGACGCGCTGTAACCATTTCATCTTTTTTAGACATGTAACTTCTGTAGCCTACTAGCCTTGGACCAATTATTTGATGTGATTCCACACTAAAACTAGAATAAAATACATGGTGAAACACTAAAGTAAAGAAATAGCTTTGAGTAAATATTAGTTTTTCAGGAAAACTAATAATATCTAAAAATTCTTTTACATAGTAGCGAACACAATTATGTTGGAAAAAAATTGTTACTTATCTGTTACAGAATGTCTTAAAACAAGCTATACAGTTGCTAAAAAAGAAGTTAAAAAAAAAAAAAAAAAAAAATTCTAAAAAAGAATTTTTATCATACAAACCATAATCATGGACAAACCATGATTACCCAAATAAAAAAAAAATCATATAAACAACATATGTCTACGTGTAATATGAAAAACATAAACATGAAAAGATATTTGTTAACAACAAAGGCGCATACAAATGACTATTACCTTGAAACATCATTGAACCACTGATTACCAATTATTGTGGTAATTATTATTTGTGGTTCAAGCTTTTATTAGCAAATGCAACTAAAAACAATGCATCGAAATGAACACTCACACACAACTCGATGCTATCTAATTTGCTGAAAAGTATACATTGTCGTCGAAAAAACAATTATTCGAAAAGAAATTTTTAATGCTATAAACACAGATTGTCGAACGAAACTATTTGCCGCTGAAATTTTGTCAAACACTAGACACCGCTGCCGCTAGGCGCGAGTACTCGGCTAGTAATATATATATATATATATATATATATATATATATATATATATATATATATTATATAGGGGTGAGTTAAAATAAAAAGACAATTTTTCATAAAAAGGATAAGAAGGATTTTTGACCTTTGATTTAAAAATTAATGGATGAGATTAAACTATAGTTTTAATTAAGACTGGAAGGGCAAAAAGGTCTTTTCATCAAATACATAAACACTCACTGTCTATTACATTCATAACAGATTCCATCCTCACCTCGTCAATTACTTTCTCTCTCTTAAAAATTCACTCTCATCTCACTATTAATCCTTAAAAAATTCTTCAAATCTTCTAAAAATCATCGACGAAAACCCAGATCTAAACAATATTCGTCTAGAAATACATAAAAAAATCGTAACTTCATGATGTGAACAATGATTTAATGCCAATCGAATCTGCAATCAGTGATTTTACAGACAAAAATGGTGTTAAGTGGCAACAAAATATATGTGATGATGGGGAATGAAGATAAACGGTATTTTTCCGTCAAAAACTTCAAATTCCATAGGTAATGATTTTATTAACCTAAAATTGCTTTGTTAATAGATATTCTGATAAAAGTGTTCATCAAATTTAAGTTTACATGCTTTGTGCATAATAAATGGATATATGTGCATCAATTTTCACAGATTATTGTGAAAAATATGATATGTTTGGGTAATTGTGAGTTATGTGAAATGACAATGTTTTGTGTATTAAAAAAATGGGCTAAATATGCATTAATTTTTGTAGGAAGTTAGTAAAAGTGAGATATGTTTAGGTAATTGTGTGTTATGTGAAATGACGCTACTTTATGAATTAAAAAATAGGCTAAATGTGCATTGATTTTTGTAAGCAGTTAATAAACGTGCATTAAATTTGGATAATCGTGAGCTATGTGGAATAACATTGTTTTGCACATTAAAAAAATAGGCTAGGGAATTAGTAAAGTGTAATACGTTATGTGGAATAACACTGCTTTGTGCATTAAAATTAGGCTAAATGTGCATTGATTTTTGTAGGCAATTAGTAAACGTGTGATAAGTTTGGATAATCGCGAGCTATGTGGAATAATATTGTTTTGCACATTAAACATGGGCTAAATGTGCATTAATTTGTGTAGGGAGTTAGTAAAAGTGGAATACGTTTTGGTAATCGTGTGTTATGTAGAATAACACTGCTTCGTTCATTAAAAATGGCCTAAACGCGCATTAGTTTTCTGCAACTGGTAACCTTTGGTTTGTGATATTTTAAGCAGTTAATAAACGTGCATTAAATTTGGATAATCATGAGTTGTGTGGAATAACATTGTTTTGCACATTAAAAATGGGCTAAATGTGTATTAATTTGCGTAGGGAGTTAGTAAAAGTGGAATACGTTTTGGTAATCGTGTGTTATGTAGAATAACACTGCTTCGTGCATTAAAAATGGCCTAAACGCGCATTAGTTTTCTGCAACTGGTAACTTTTGGTTTGTGATATTTTAAGCAGTTAATAAACGTGAATTAAATTTGGATAATCGTGAGCTGTGTGGAATAACATTGTTTTCACATTAAAAAATGGGCTAAATGTGCATTAATTTTTGTAGGGAGTTAATAAAAGTGCAATACGTTATGTGGAATAACACTGCTTTGTGCATTAAAATTAGGCTAAATGTGCATTGATTTTTGTAGGCAGTTAGTAAACGTGTGATAAGTTTGGATAATCGTAAGCTATGTGGAATAACATTGTTTTGCACATTAAAAATGGGCTAATTGTGCATTAATTTGTGTAGGGAGTTAGTAAAAGTGGAATACGATTTGGTAATCGTGTGTTATGTAGAATAACACTGGTTCGTGCATTAAAAAATGGCCTAAACGTGCATTAGTTTTCTACAACTGGTAACTTTTGGTTTGTGACATAGGTGTGCAACTGGAAAATAAGACTAGTTTGGTCCGGAACCATACCTTGGACTGGACTCATATTATATGCTAAACCTACCAAACCAACGTTGTTTAGTGAGAAAAGGTTTGGACAGTGGACACATTCAGAAAATTGGTATTCTGATATATGCAGTATCGCGTAGCGTACTAGGTATACTATAGGCATGATCAGCGAAGAAGACTAATTAGAATGAATAATCGTAGTATTGTACATAACAAATTGCTAAATTATGCACCATAGTTTCCTCTTTTTGGTCGCAACATCATTTTTCCAAATGCAATCTCCTATTACACTTTGACACAGAATATACAGAACTAATTGCATTAATTATGCACCATAGTCGATTAATGTATCAATTGTGAAAGTGTGACTTGTAATGTAAGGTAGTCTAAATGGATTTTCGACCCAACATGGCATTAATAGTAATGACCTGGAATGAAGCTCGTAAGTATTCATAGATAAATTAAGTAGGTTGAGACTCTGAGAGCAGTCGACTATCTGAGTCGAGTCGTATAAAATAAGCCTATTACATAAAAGAAATATCCTCTACTCAATCCACTGAATCATGTTAATTCTTTTGTTTTTAGATAAATCATGTCGACATATAAATTAGAAACTCAAACAAAGCTTGGGATAATATATTTAAAGCATAATATGTTAAGCCTTTGTTTACGCAGCTCTTCGTGATTTTATATATGTGAGGAAACATATAAAGTAGTACTATATCTAAATAGGAATTGCAGGTGTAAACTATTAAAGAGTGAAAAGAGTAATTTATAAGTAACATACCAATAGTTTGAGTAGCTCTTCAATTATCCCCTGCCATTGCCTTAAATCAACAACGCTTGTAATCTATAAGCAATTTAAATGATCATAGCCCGGTTGTATGTCTCTTTTTTGATATTTTTTAAGGTTATGTGCATCGGCACTAACTTTTATATTCTTGGTTATTTTGTAGAGGGATGAAACAGGTATATAGAGCCAACGGCATTAGTTTTAGTTTTCACTCATATTTTTTCTATATGTTGACGCAATAGAGTTTCTATATGTTGACGCATTTAAATGTTTCTTTACTTTTATCCGCAAATATATCCTTCGGTTCATTGGTATGACAGGTTTTTTCATTTACAGGACAATGGCAAATAGCAAATCTTTCGATTTAATGTCAACAAGTGCAGGGAGGGAACTTTTCAAACTTGAAAGTGGCAGTAGTCAAGTATTCAGCAACCGGACAACAAAAAGCTTAAGAATGAATGAACAACAATAGCAATTCAAAAACAAACAAATAAAAAGGAAAAAAAAAGAACCGGCACCCACCTTCTATTATGTTAATGGTGGTGTAATAAAGTGTGTAATAACCATTCCTGTTGCATCTGGAAGCAGCATTCTTTAACTATGTTAGTGTGCTCTCGCGTTTAACCACACGATGCTAGTAAAAGTGGCATGCTTTGGTAATCTATATGCTATTGTTTGGAATAACACCATTTTTTGCATTAAAAATTTTCTAATTGTCCATTCGTTTTCATACGAAGTTCGTAAAGGCGACATGCTTAGATAATCAACACTCTAATGGGTGAAATAACACTATTTCGTGCATTAAATGGTCTAAATGTGCATCCGTTTTCTTAGAAATTCAGAAAAGGTGGCATGCTTAGGAAATCAGTACACTATAGTTTGAAATGACACTATTTTGTACATTAAAAATTGTTTAAATGTACATTAATTTTCATAGGAAGTTAAAATGTGACCTACTTAGTTAACAAGCATGCTAATGTTTGAAAAGACATGGTTTTATGCATTAAAAACGGGTTGCAGGTACACGAGTTTTCATCGAAAGTTAGTAAAGTGATGTACTTATCACATTATGGTTTAAAATAACACTGTTTTGTGCATTGAAAACGGCCAGAGTGTGCTTCAGCTTTCACAAGAAGTTATTAAAAGTGATATGCATGGGTACTTAAAGCATTATTGTTTAAAAAACATTGTTTTGTGCATTATGATCGAGCTAAATGTTCCTATGCTCAATTATGTTCTTTGCAGAAAAAACTTGTCAGTGAGTACTTGGCATACGAGGAACATCCAAAATTTTGCTCGATGAAGAAGAATGTTTGTGTAAGATTGAAATGAGATAGAGAACAAAGAATAATTGTGTAAATTGTGGTATATGTATGTTGTGTTATATGGAGGCATATCGAGGATATGCAACAAATAATTGGAAAGGTAGCGCTCAAGTGAAGATATTGAAGATCAAGTTTTGGGGTGTTCAAGACCATGTTCATGGCATATATTAGTTTGATTTAATTTAATTTAGAAATAGAATGCTTATGGAATTGTTATATATTGTTTAGAAATGAGGTGTTATGGAATGATACATTCGTTTAATTATGATTTGTTTAGAAATTAAATGCTTATGAAATGGTTATGTAATATTTTGAAATAGAATGTCCATAAAATGCTATCATTCACTGAATTGTATCCAGTTTGCAATATTGCATTGGAAAATGAGATCACTTATGATATTAAATCATTTTAGATATATTGGTTATGAAAGTTATTATAGTTTTTCACTGCTTATTAGTTTTGTTTATGTGACTGGTGTGAGTTGTTTGAAATAAAGCTGTTTTGTGAATGAAAATTTGCCTAATGTGCATCAATTCTTGTATGATGTTGGTAAAAGTGTTGGTGTTTTTGTGATCAATGTGATTTGTTTAAAATAAAATTGTTTTGTGCATGAAAATTGAGCGACATGTGCATCAACTCTCATATGAACTTGGTGAAAGTGTTATGTTTCTATGATCGGCATAAATTGTTTGAAATAAAGTTGTTTTGTGCTAGAAGATTGTCGAAATGTGCATCAGTTCTCATATGATGTTTGTAAAAGTGTTATGTTTCTGTGATCGACGTGAATTGTTTAAAATAAAGCTATTTTGTGCATGAAAATCAGCAAAATGCGCATTAGTTTTCTTATGATCTTGGTAAAAGTGTTATGTTTCTTTGATCGGCCTGAGTTCTTTGAAGTAAGTCTATTTTATGCATGAAAAATGGCCAATGTGCATCAGTTTTTGTATGATGTTTGAAAAAGTGTTATGTTTCTCTGAGCGGCCTTAATTGTTTGAAATAAAGATGTTTTTTGCATGAAAATTAAGCAAAATGTGCATTAAAAAATCTCAGAATGACGACACACAATAAAATCGATAACTGCAAGATAGAAAAATATTTTTTAATACATACAATTGTACTAGAGATACAGATGTATATCAAGTACACTAATAACAAAAAGTTTTCTATCAAATTTACAAATTTTCCCATCAAATCCCACTAAAAATGTAAATCTGCATCAGGTTACACCAATAACACAAAATTATATATCAAATACACT
This sequence comes from Chrysanthemum seticuspe, assembly GCA_019973895.1. Classification (NCBI taxonomy): domain Eukaryota; kingdom Viridiplantae; phylum Streptophyta; class Magnoliopsida; order Asterales; family Asteraceae; genus Chrysanthemum; species Chrysanthemum seticuspe. The sequence continues at coordinate 325,139,403 of BPTQ01000001.1, read as the reverse complement.
AATTACAAAAGAAAAAGCTATATGGAGGGCGGCCTATTTGTTGTTGTAATTGGGGAGGGGGAGGTAGGTAGCCGCTGTCATTCTCCTGATACTTCCCTTGATTATTATTATACACATCAAGGCCTTCAACGGCTTATTTATGATAGACCAATACCTGTTATTTGTGCATCAAATTCCTGAAAAATTAATTTTGATCAAATCACACTAATAATGCAAAAAATATGTACTAAATTTTATATAATACTAATTTATGCATCAATTTGATGCAAAAACACATTTCCTTAAAAAACACTAATAGCAATATTAGATACAACATAACACTCATTTGTGCATAAAGTTATACTCAAAATACAAATATATATCATGTACACTAATAACACAAATTTATTTATCAAATATACTTGTTTGTGCACCAAATTCCACTACGAATACAAATTTGCATCAAAATACAATAATAACATAAATCTATGTATCAAATACACTAATAATACTACTTTGTGCATCAAATTTTACTATAAATGCAAGTTTCCATAAAAAAACACTGATAACAAAAATTTTTGTCACAGATACACTAATTTGTGCATCAGATTCTACTACAAATACAAATTTTCATCAAATTACACTAATAACACAAATTTAAACATCAATTTACACTAATAGCAATAATTATATATTAGATACTATAATAACACTAATAAGTGCAGTAAATTCCACTCCAAATCCATAACTGCAGCAAATTACACTAAAAAAGCTAATTTACATATCAAATTGCAGTAATAGCACAAATTTATTATCAATTACACTAAATTACACAATAAGCTTTATCTGATTTCGAACCGAGATCGATTTTAATGAAAAAAATACATACCTTGATTATCACTATTATTAATTGATAACATTCTAGAAAAATTCGAAATTGAGCTTATAATCCACGATTGTGATCATGCTAATAACTGATTAGTGTTACAAACCCTAATTTGATTGTATATCAAAGACCAGATTAAAGATTACATGGATTATAGTTGATTGTGTGTTTTTCTGTGTGTGTATGGGGAGATGGAAGAGGCGGAATTTTATTATATAGGATAATTAAAGTTATAGGTGATTGTGAAAATTACTTTTTTACCCTTAATAGTTAGTTAGGATCAAAGTTAATCTCATCCATTGATTTTAAATCAAGGGTCCAAAATCCTTCTTATTCTTTTTACCAAAAATCATCTTTTTATTTGATCTCATCCCTATATATATATATATATATATATATATATATATATATATATATATATATATATATATATATATATATATATATAGGGTGGCGTTCTTGTGGTGACCAGTGTTAAAATAAAAACAATAGGAACCATTATGAACCATTGATCAATCATTGTAGATGAAAATGGCTTTTAATAAAATAATTAATTAATAATGGCAAGCTTGTAAATACATGAATAATGAGTGGCATTTTGCTTTAACATTTATTGAACTAATTGAGAATTTGAGATGGTCTCGTACTCTCGTTAGTTAGCTGGTTTTGAAAAAAATAGTCTTTTTAATTGTCAGGTGTGATACATTTTATTTTTTTATTATTATTTTTGTTTTTAGCAAATACACAAAATCCATTTAGCTTTCAATGAACTAATATGTGTCAAGATTTTCATAAGTTTAATATTCAACTTATACATCAATTTGATAGTATTGGTACACATTATTAAAAAATTAATGTCCATTATATCAAAACAACTGATGCATATCAAAACAACTGCTGCATATCAATCGCTACATATTAAAAATTCATAAAAAATAAACTGATGCACTATAAGTATCTACTAATACGTATAAAAAATTACAAATTTATTGATACATATCAACGATCTATATATCAAAACAACTCATACATTGTATAAATATTGATTCAATGATTGATCTATCAAAGCATACCACAAAAGTTACCATGTTAACAGATTACACGGGATTTTATAACTCTATGATTAAACCGGGAAATAGATTCTTTCACGGGATTTTACTAAATCAAGAGAAAACCGTATTAAAATTCACCCAAGTCGCTAGAAAATCTTGAACCAAGTCGCTAACTACTAAGTCGCTATAACCCAAGTCGCTATAATCTCAAGTCGCTAGTACACAGTCAAGTCGCTATATAAACAACTCGATAAGGTTCAAGTCGCTAGGAAAATTTTGACAGCAATTCGCTAAGATCCAAGTCGCTAATGTGTCAAGTCGCTAAATAGCAACTCGCTATGCACCAAATCGCTAACACCAAGTCGCTAACGAACACAAGTACAAGTCGCTAACTTCCACCAAGTCGCTACCCGTAGTGGAGAATCCACTAAGTGTACTGTTTGTCGGCTTGTCTCACTAGACAAGTCGCTAAGTCTAAATCGCTACCTACTCAAACTGTAACTCGCTACCAAAATGTAAAGCAAGTCGCTAGCAAGAAAAGCACTACGTAGCTCAATTCGCTAGCTAGAAAAATTCACAAACATCACTTTTCAATCCAAAAACAACCCAACTATGATGATTCAAGCTTACCAAATCAAAACCTAAACACTTGTGATGGTTCTAAACACAAAAGTACTAACAAAATCCAAGCTTTAACACAAGAAGTCAACCAAATGATGCAAAAACCACTAAACTTTTTCAACCTCAAAAACCACCTAAAAACCACTAGAAATCCAAAGATATGTAAGAGATGATCTAACCATGGCTCTCTGATACCAATTGTTGGATATTGGATTTCACATACACATCAAACCATAACCCAAAGTGGGCGTATAAAGGTGTGTTCTAGAGAGAGAAAGTTAGAGGTTTAGGGAACTTTAGTGAGAGAGAAAAATCTTATTATGAGCTCCAACTCTCTACCTTGGAAGGTAGAGAGTATTTATAGTCTTACAATAAAACGCCACACAACGGGCTGTAGATCAGGCATACAGTGGGTAAAGACCCATCCGTCCTCCACGGTGTTACTTAACTAAATACTACTTTACTTAAAATTATTACGACTACGAGCTTTCTAACGATTACATATACTTGAGGTGACCGACTCTTTAATACCTGGAATTTCTAATTCCTAACACTTTATCAAGAAATCCACAAGAGACATCATTCTTGTGCAAGTGTATGTGGATGATATTATCTTTGGATCTACCTAAGAAGCATGGTGTAGAGAGTTTGAAGAATTGATGAAAAGTGAATTTGAAATGAGTGCCATGGGTGAACTTACTTTCTTCTTGGGTCTTCAAGTGAAGCAGAAATCAGATGGCATTTTTATTCATCAAGAAAAATATGTGCATGATATCCTCAAAACGTTTGATATGGAACTTGTTAGGACTGCTTCTACACCATTTGAGGCTCCTAAGGCTAAGTCAAACAATGATCCAGATCCAGCTGTTAATGTACATTTATACAGGTCCATGATTGGGTCTCTTATGTATTTGATTGCCTCTAGGCCTGACATCATGTTTGCAGTCAGTGCTTGTTCTAGGCATCAAGTCACTCCTTTAACTTCTCATCTGACTGCTGTCAAAAAGATTTTCAAGTATCTAAAGGGCCAACCAAAATTGGGCCTTTGGTATCCTAGAGAATCTCCTTTTGATTTGGAAGCATATAGTGATAATGACTATGCTGGTGCTAATTTTGATCGAAAATCTACAACTGGGGGTTGTCAGTTTTTGGGAAGGAGATTGATTTCTTGGCAATGCAAGAAGCAGACCATTGTGGCTATATCATCTACTGAAGCTGAATATGTTGCTGCTGCAAGTTGTTGTGGTCAGGTACTTTGGATTCAAAATCAATTATTGGATTATGGGTTCAATTTTATGAACACTAAAATTTTCATAGATAACCAAAGTACAATTTGCATTGTTAAAAATCCTGTTTTTCATCAAAGAACTAAACACATAGAAATTAGACATCACTTTATCAGAGATGCTAATGAAAAACACCTTATTCAAGTGGTTAAAGTTCTTTCAGAAGAAAATGTTGCTGTTTTGTTAACAAAAGCCTTTGATGGACTCAGATTTCAATATTTGATTGTCAATATTGGCATGATCAATCCCTGATTCTTGTGTTTGAGGGGAGGATTATGTCTAAGGGGAGGATTCTGGTTTAAGGGGAGGACTTTTTAGTGTATATATTGTGTTATGTTTTTGTTTTTATGTAGAGTTTTTGTGCAATTCTGTATTGTTAGTTTAGGTATTCTCTATAGATTTTTGTGTGTGCTTTTATGTTTCACTAATCATCTTGCAGATCTAGATTCAAACACATAATCATGGGAATCAAATGTATGAGTCAGTAGAAACAAAATTTTATTCATATGAAACAACCTGCATTCTTCATAATGCAGGGACATCCTTACCACCATTGAAACTATCAAACAAGACCAACACACAACATCCTTTCTTTCTTTGACCTCCTCCTCAGATCAAAGCTTCACTCATCAAGGCCTTCTCTCAGGCCTTATGTTTCCCCACTGAGGCATCCTGTGATGCTCTCTCCCTCTCCTATTCATCCATTCCCACACTGGACGTGCAGCAAGACCCATACCAGTGGTCCTTCTGTTGGGATTGGAGGTGGAAGGTTGGGGGTCTGGAATAGGTACATTTGGTGGTAATACATCAAGAGGAGCAACAAACCTAGTGTTGCGAGGTCTGTAGGTTAGATTATTCACTTCATCATCAGATTCTTCATGCAAACCCTTGAGCTCAGCACTTGACACCTCAACCTCAATTTTGAGGAGGGGGTTCAACTTCTTCCTCTGAAAGAGTATGATAGAAAGGGGATTGGTATGGAGATGGTCTTGAAATATAAGTAATGCTGTTAGAAGCACCAGGGGGAAAGTAGTTCAACCAATTTGGTTCACTTTCTGAGGATGATAGTTCTACTGTGTGTGTTTCTGCTGTAGTGTTTTAGGGGTGGTTTTATAGGCATTTTTGGAATCTTAAGTCAGTAAAAGTTATGGTAAATATTAATGGTTGGAATTTGGATCGCTAAAAGTTCTGGATGAAGACAGTTTAGGCACTATTATGAGTCAAAGATTTGAATTGATTCTCTTCTCATTTCCACTGATAGTGTAATGGTTTCCCCTGATGATCTGTTGATTCTGCTGATAATATGGGCAAGTTACTACGGACAAAATATAAGTGGTTTCCTCTTTTTGACTGCTTGGTTTCCTCTGATTGACTTTTCATTACCGCTGATAGTGTGGTAAATTTGGGGTTTTTACTTTCGGGTTTAATTGAGTCAAAATTGGTCAACGATTTTTTTTCAATTAAAACAACTATTTTGGGAAACATATTTAAAATCTTTAATCAGAAGAAACCCACAATAAAATTTCCCACTTCTTTTGAATCCTGCTCATACTTAATCTCTTCAATCATTGTCGATGGCATCACTCGAATACAAAGTGGATCACAACAAGACAGCATATCTGGAACATACCAAAGGAAGCACACTTTATGATGAGATGATTGATTTTCTCTTGAGGTCCAAAATCAGGTATGCACTTTCACACTCTCCATCTATTGTTTATGACTCCCTTGTCAGACAATTTTGGGCCACTGCTCATGAGCGATCTCTTTTTGGTTCTACCAAAGAGATAGTGGCTACTATTTATGGTAGAGAACATGTGATAACAGAGTCCCTTATTAGGACTCAGTTACAATTAGATGATGCTGATGGTATTTTTGGAAATGATAAAAAGGAACTCATCTCGGGACTAACAAACTTAGGGTATCCTTTTGATGGGAAAATAGTTTTGTTTAAAAACAAGTTTTGCTCTAAGTGGAGGTTTTTGATTCACACCCTGCTTCAATGCCTAAGTCCTAAGTATGGTGGTTGGGATCAGTTCTCTAGTTTTATTGCAAATGCTTTAATATGTTTAGCTCAAGGGAGACAATATAATTTTTCAAAATATATTTTTGAGGAAATGCTTAAAAATGTGAAGGATACCAAGCAAAAATTTCTCATGTATCCTAGATTCTTACAAATGATATTAAGCATTGAAACCTCTGACAAAACTCCTAGAGCTATTACTAAATTAACTGCTAAGTTATTTGCTTCTATGAAAACTGGTTATACTGGAGAACATAGACCATTGCTTCCAACCATGTTGCCTGATGTTAATATTGCTCCTGATGCATCTGCATCAGTTGCCCCTGATGACCAACAACATCCACCATCACCTCATCTTAATACCCCACCCTCACCAAGACCTGTTGCTCCTGAGGAGCCGGTGATTACTTCTACTTTAGAGGACCAAAATCCTGTTGAAACTGAGGTTAATCTTACTCCATCTAGTGGTCAACCAATTAGTCCACATAGACAACCTCTAGAAGATGAGACTACCTTTGATGATTTTATTCAGTCTCCTTACAGGTCCAATGAAGCTCAAACAACCACAGGTATTCCTGTTGGTGGAGCTGAGGAATCTTCTATACTGATGGAAATGTCTAGTGTGCTTAACAGGTTTGTGAAAAAGGTTGATGATTTGGAGGTGCAGCTCAAAGAAACAAGGAAAGAACTTAAGGCGACTAAGCTAAATATGGGTGGTGAAATGGTGAAGTTGTTAAAGAGAGTGAAAGATTTGGAAGTGAGATTGGATAGAAGGAGGACAAGATTAGTTGTATCTGATGAGGAGGAGGAACAAGGTCAAGAAAAAGTTCATATCAATCTTGAAGCTCTCCATGTGCTAGCTTCAGTTTCTTTAGAAGAAACTCAGTCCTCAAAAGATAAGCCAGTCAAAGTATTTCAGAGAAGACCAAAGAGGAAGAGAAGTTATCTGAGTTCAATGACTCTAAAGTCTGGGATAGTAGATGCTGCTGAAGCATCTAAAGCAGGTGATAAGGAGGAAATTGCTTCTGATATGGTGAATGCTGAAGATCAAGAGATGAACAAGGGAAGTGATATTTCCTCTGAAAAGCCTCCAATTCCCTATGAAAGTGCATTCATATCAGATGAGAAGTATGTTCCTTTGGATACAGTTACAACTGATGTCACTCAGACTGTTCCTTTGGTTCATCATGATCATATTGTTGCAGGGAAGATTGTACCTACTTCTTCTGAAGATAAAGAAAAAGGGAAAATGATTGTAGAAGAAGAAGTAGATTTGGAAGAACAGGAAAGATTATTTGGGCTACATGAGATAGCTAAACAAGATAGAATTGTTGCTGAACAAACTCAGGCAACTTTCAATGCAGAATTACTAGCTGAAATAGGTACTGAGGTTACACCTGAAAGGATGAAGGAATTGAATAAATTGGCTATGGGATTTTCAGATGCAAATTGGAGTAAGCTTGGTGATGATGTTGCAAGGAATCCCACTCTTGCTCAATCAATATTGGGAGGAGCATTCACTTCTGATACCTTTGTCCAAGATATAAGAACACTAGTTTCTCAAAGAAAGAGGGCTGCAGCAGAGATGAAAGCTAAAGCTAGAAAAGAAAAACCTCTTTCTCAGGCTCAACTGAGATTGCATATGCAAGTAATGATGAAAAACATGAGCTCCATTTTATATAACACAGGATGGACCATGTCTTATGTAAAGTCTTTCTCTGAAGTGTTGGTGAAAGAATACAACAGAATCATGGATAGGTCTCTTAAAGATGGTGTAAATCCTTATCAGAGGATGAAGAGATATTCACCAATTTTGGAAGGGTCTGAGATAAAGAAATTGAAAATCACTGATACCTCTGATGGTGGTACTTCTGCTAATGAAGCTCCTTCTGATGTTCTTTTGTCTAAGACACAGGAGATTTCTACATGTGAGACAAAGAAGTTACCTGTTACTGATCTTGCTTTGCAGTCTTCTAATGTTATCCCAGATAGTGAAAAGATCTCTTCTTCTTTGCCTGACTCCATTGTTCATGCTACTTCTGAACCTTCTCCTTCTTCCTCACTTGGTGGTAGAAAGAAGTCTATGGCTAGAAAGAGAAAATCTAGACCTCTAGATCTTCAAGCTTCAGACAGTTCTTTCATCAAAGATTTTGAAGAAGATATTGATGAGGAAATGGTTGTTTGGTCAAAGTTGGTGAAATGGGAGCTTGTTCCAACAGGACTTGGAGGTTTGGGTCATTTCAATTCTGTTCATAAGGAAGATGGTACAGTAAGGGCATTCACATTTCTTACTAAAATTCTTAACTTTCTGGATAGAAATGATCTCATTAAGCTGTATGAAATGGTTTCTACCTATTTTGAGTCTCATGATCTTCCTGAAGCTGGGGTGTTCTTATTTGGGGATTTACAAGTGTTATTTGATTCAGCATCTGTCAATGGGAAATGTCATAAAGTATGGGAAGGTCAAGATAAATGGGAGGTTTATCAGTGGACATTCTACCCTTTATCCAATGTTCATGTGATTCAGGCTTGGGATGGGGTTTATGTTTACATGTTAAATGATGTAGATTATCCACTCTCTGAAAGGTTAATGGCACAGATGTTATCAAATCAGTTAGTCATTTCTACAGCTCTAGTTGGAAATGATATGACCCATGCAGAGCAACTTGTCAAGAGGCTAAAAGATAAGTTACTTACTGCAGCAGCTGATTCTTCCAAATAATGGGTATAGTATTTGTATTATATTTGTTATGTTTATATTTGGTGTGTTTTTAATTAGTGTTTAAAAAAAAAATAAAAAAAATAAAAATTCAGAGGGTTATTAATGTACCCTGGTCTCATACACCAAACATTGGCTACTCCATGAGCAAACGGCTCTGGTAAAGAGATTTCAAATCCGTTGGATGGTTGACAACTTGCCAATAAGTTGTATGGTACTCAACTCACCATGTCCTCATAAGATAAAGAGTTGGCTAGCCCACAAGTTCATGGATTGTGGTAAAGGCAGTGGAACACCATGACTAGTCCTGAGTTAAACAACTTCAGGTAAAGACAAGTAAAATCCGTTGATGGTTGTGATGATTTACCAAAAATCATTAGGGTTATCCAATACACCAATGATTCATGTTCTAAGAATTGGACTGGTTACTAGTTCACCAGGGTGATGTCATGATTCCACCAAAGGACTAGCTAGCCCAAGAGTGAGTAGCTACTTGGTAAAGGCTTATCAAATCTACTTCGAGTACTGATGTTGCTGAGGCTCTTGGACTTCATTGCTTATCTGGTGGTTCTAGATGTTCTACTAGATTTTATATTTTGTGCAAATTGCTAATAAACCTAAATCCTCTTGTATACTGAAGATCTATCTGGAAACTTGAAGTTAACAAAGTTAAAGTCAAGTTTAGGGGAGGATTGTTAGGAATTATGAAAACAGTTGGTTTCCGCTGATACAGTTTCTGCTGAAGGTTATTCTGTTTCTGCTGAATCTATGGTTTCTGCTGAAGTTATAATGCGCTGAAGGCATCTGCTGAACGTATCCGTTTCCTCTGATTATTCCACTGTATTAGTTTATTCAAAATGTTAGGTAAAGATATATATAAGTGCTTAGCAATCTGTAATAATAAAGATATGTATATCTTCTAAGTGTGTTAGGTATGTATAATAGTTTATACATATATAGTTAGTGCTAGTATTATTAAAGTAGTTTCCTTGCTGTATAAAAGAAAACTACAATAGAAGGGTGTAGGCAAGCCTTTCATAACATTAATAGTCAATTACATTGATCCATAGAGGATCAGATTATAGTGTTTAATGTCTTCTTGTGTCTTGTATTTATATTCCGTGTAAATACATTACATGCAAAGGTTCTCCTTAGTTGTTTTATGATTACATAGAACAGCTATATAAATTCTAGGCTCATAAGATCTATCAGGGATTAAGTCTCAACATATTCTTTCCAATCTTCATTGTGTAACCATCAGGGAAGATTTCTTCAACAGTGAGAACATTTGGTGCATCCATATTTTGCATTTGATCGTTCATATCGTGATCTGAAAGATATTTAGCCAAAAGAACCAACATATCGAAAGACATTACGTTAGTCAACAGTTGGTTTTATTGTCTATTTATTAAATGTGATATGTCAATGATTGTTACGAGTCCAATGTCACTTGTTAGTCCAATAGTCCAGTGACGTCGTGATAAGTTTCGTGAGTAGATTAACTTTGAGTTTTAAAGTCCAAGTATTCACTTATTTTCAAAACTTACTAAACATTTAAGCTTATTAGTGACATTTTGGTTTCGTGACGTTATGATTTATTTATTTACAAGTTTGCACGTGTAACAATTCACAATTTTGGTTAAAATTAGGCCTAGGCGTAGGCTTTGCAAGCTTATGCATAAACAGTGAACCATACGCGTAGTTATAAGCTTATGCGTAGGATCTTGACATACGCGTAGGAAAAGAGGACCTTAAGCATAGAGCTTACGCGTAAGCGTATATGGGAGCTTACGCGTAAGGCTTACTCGTAAGAGTGAGCCTTATGCGTAAAGCTTACTGTTTACGCATATCCTTCACAGGATACGCGTAGTCCCCTTTGTAGAACCTTACCCGTAATGGTTACGCGTAAGATTTATCTTACGCATAACATTCTACACGTAAGGTGATCATTAACACATTTATTCAATCTCTTTCAGTCTAGCATGAAGTTTCAATGAAGACAGGTTACGCGTAACCATTCTGAATTTTCACGCGTAATAATCCTGAAATAAATTCATCATAACATCATCATTAACACATTTATTCAATCACTTTCAGTCTAGCATGAAGTTTCAATGAAGACAGGTTACGCGTAGGATATGCATACGCGTAAAACTTAAACCCTAAACATTCAAGAATTACGAATAAGGAATCTAGCCATAGGATTGACACCAAAAGTTTTCTAGGATAACCAGGAGGCATAAGGATATGTTTCCAGCAATTTTAACATCTAAAACTACACAGATCAAGAAAACCCAATTCGAATGAGCTTAAACCCTAAGTTTTAATTTTTCAACTTAAGTTGTTTCTGGGCATGATTGAAGTGTGGATTTGATCAATTAAGCATGTCTAAAGCATAGCATAACCAACTAGTTAACCAGAAACTCTCCCAATTGAAAACAACCAAATTTACGCTTAAACCCTAATTATGAAAAATGGTTAATTCGTGTTTCTGGGTGGATTTGTTTGATAGAAATGCTATTAGAATGATTATATAAACATTTTAACACAACCATTTTAACAAATAACACCCAAACATGATTATGTGTTCATACGCTTATGCGTAGAATACAAAATCAAGCCTAGCGACGAATCAAACCGTTGCATTATAAAACGAATCAAAATCAATGTTTGAATTACCACAAAGATCATGAAAACACTTACAAATTCGAGATCAAAAACACGGTTTTGAAGATGGATTCTTAGGCGTAGGATATGGTGCTTGGGTAATAAATGAGATAATTAATGTGTTTGGTAAGTTTGGTGAAAGACTTTTATTAAAATAATTTTAAGCTTTTGACAAATTTAGTCCCTCCACCTTAACCATTTTCATCCAACGCCCATGATAACGCTCAAATTGTGCATGTTTTTAGTAGCGTTATCCGTGCTTTTATGTGTATTATTTGGCTATAATCATATGCTTTTAATGCTTAATCGTACAAAAGTGCGTTTGCTAGTTCATTTGTAGCCAAGTACAGGAAAGTGGAGAAAAAGAAGGAAAAAGAAGTAAAACACGAAGATTTCTCCATTTACGAAGAGTTCCCGACAAAAGCAAGACTTGTGGAGTATATTCGAGAAGATAAAGTTATCAAGTTAGTGGTCCAAAGACTCAAGAATAAAGTTCAAGAAGGAAAACGAGAAAGAAATGAAGAAAAGAAGCTAAAACGAAGACATATTGGAAGACTCGTTGTTCCCGACACACCTTCACCATTTTGGCCATAACTTTTGCATACGGACTCCGTTTGACCCCCCGTTCGCGGCCACGGAAAGCTAAGAGAAAGATCTACAACTTTCGTGTTTATGACTTTTTATGATTTTTGCTCCAACCGATCGGTCGAGTCCCGCAACCGGATCCGGTTGGAGAATGGTCAGAAGACCAACCGATTCGGTTGGAGCTCAACCGGATCCGGTTGGAGGTCCTGTTTCAGCCATTTCTTCATTGTTAAGATCCCAAACGTGTTCCAAATGATTCTAGTCCCTTCCTACATGGTTTCTAGTCCCTTCCAAGCTCCTTGGCCTCCAAGAAATGCATTGAATACCCTAGGTCTTGGTAGTAGTATATATAGAACCCATTTGGCACCTCATTTCATCATCCCTTCTCCATCTTTCTCATCCCTTTCATCCACCACTCCATCTCTAGGTGTGAAATTCAAGCCTCCACCCTTAAGGACGAATTTCCACCTAAAACAACATCCCTCTCTCAACTTACCTTCCCCAAAGGTGTGAAATTCAAGCCTCCACCCTTAAGGACGAATTTCCACCTAGAGAGAACACAACCACTCTCAATATCTTCACCCCAAAGGTGTGAAACTCAAGCCTCCACCCTTAAGGACGAGTTTCCACCAACTATCCTATCCCAACTTGTGTGAAATTCAAGCCTCCACCCTTAAGGACGAATTTCCACCAATTACACCAACTTATCTTCCCCAAAAGACCACAAACCTCTGCCAAATTCGTGTAGTGTGCTCAAGGGTTGTTGAAGGCATTTGGACATCATTTTCTAGCTTGGTAGAACTATTGTAGTTGATTGGAGGCTTGAAGGTTGCTATAATCCTTCATCTTTGCCTATTGTAATTCATACTTTGGGTAAACCTTGTTACTTTTCTATTTAAAGATGTTTGTTATTGATATGATTATTGAGATTTTGTGTTTGATTGGAATAATGATGAATGTCTTGATACTTGCTTGTTCTTATATTGCTTTTCTTGTTGGTTTGATATGTGACAATCATAACCATCAACTTGTTACTTGTTCTTATAATGCTTTTCTTGTTGGTTTGATCCGTGACAATCATAACCATCAACTTGTTACTTGTTACTTGCTTAAACAAACAAACGACACTTGTAGTGCAACCAAGTCTCTTGGGACGACCTTGATTTACCATATACTATACTACAACTTGACTAGGGTATACTTGCCCGAATGTGTTCCTAGTTAACCGGTAATTCTTGTTACAAATTTAAAACCCCGATGAAACGCATCAGCCCATAACTTCCATTTTGGTTACGCAAAGCATGATATTTGGAAAGAAACTTGACGACACTCCCCCTCGACTTAAGAAATAATGAAATTTTATAAATTTGAGCCCGGGGAGTGTCAGTAAACCAGAACTGTGACCACCATTATCAAAGAAACAACCGGAATGAGTGAACATGCAAGTACAAGGTTTTATGAAACCGAAAAATATTTACTTTCTCCCCCGCAACACTTGACCAAGAAATACATAATTTTGAAAAATTAAAGTGTTGACGGAAGATTTGTACTTGCCATGTTGAAAGAAATTTGGATAGAAGAATATTTTTGAATTTTATCAGATTTTATATTTTTGTATTTTGTTCTTGAAAATATTTACAAAAGAGGTTTTTGTGTTTGACTGGTTATAAGAATGTTTTAAAAGTTCATCCAGTTCCTCTAGAGTCAAGCACCGCATACCAATCCGGTGGACCAACTCATTAAACCTCGCTGGAGTTAAGGCTTTGGTGAGAAGATCTGCCAATTGGTATTCAGTACCCACAAAGTATAGTTCAATGGTACCTGATGCAGGTTTTACTGACCAGGTCTTAATATTTATAGTGTCTCGCTATACCTATGGTCTACCCTAATGCACTAACGGGCAGTGTACCCGGTCGTGTGTAGTGTAGTAAATGGTAAAGCCGAGGTCGTCCCAAGAGCTATGTGTGTCGGATAATTACTAAGTCTAATTGTCAAATAATATTAATGGTTGGATAGGGTTTTAATTAATTAAACTACTAATGCAGAATATAAAAGCAAATAAATAGTAGAAGGGAAATCAATAGAGGGATAGTGGTGCTAACCTAGTTAATCCTCCTAGCTAGTTATGTCTACGTCTACCTACTTCCAATTACTTCAGGTGCAGTCAAATTCGAGAGGACAACATTTGGTCAATTCGCCTTAACCTATCAGCAAAGATGCCACCACAGGAGAAATCAGGCACACCGTCATAAGTCCTGTTGTTCCTGGTCCCCTAAGCCAAGTCATTAAGTACCGCTACATGCTAGATTCTAAATAGTGAGTTCCCGGCCGTTAGGAACTTAGACACTACACCCCCAGTTCTTAAGTTCATCCAAACGATAGGTGATCAGTTGGTCAAATCGCACAAGTAGAAAGGGTCGTGAGTTGGTCATATCTTACCCTTCCCGTCTCAGTCCGCTCACCTAGGGTCAGTTGGTCATATCTCCTAGGCAATTGGCCTCTATCGCCATTCAAAACTACCGAACCAAGGGTGACTACCAAAGAACTATGCATGCATACACTTAGAAATAATTGTACGGAAGTAAAGGTAAACGCAAACAAAACAATTAAGGAATCATAACTAGGCTAGCACCAAAGGGTTCTTAGCTGCTCATATTAATCATGCACATCAATTAAATATTCAAAGGTACGAAATACATGAATTGAAAGTAAAAGAAATAATAAACGCTAACGCTTATCGTAATGGTGTGACTTCTCCCTTGGAAATAGCTCCGTATGCTTCCCTAGACCTCCCTTGAGCTTTTTCCCATGTTCTCAGAGTGTTGTGTGTGGAATGGGATGCCTTGAAATGCTGGAATTCGTGGGGTATTTATAGGCCAGGTCTGGGTTACGGCGTAACCAATAGATGAGTTACGCCGTAACCTTCTATTTCTCCGTCAATGCACTAGATCTGCTAGTTACGGCGTAACCTTATAAGTAGTTACGCCGTAGTCTTCAATAAACTTGGTTACGTCATAAGTGATGCAGTAGTTACGGCGTAAGTATCAGCGGCGTGGAACCTCTTTTTACCTAATGGAGTTACGTCGTAACCTTTGTGAGGAGTTACGCTGTAACCTCTTGATAAGTTGGACTTCTGGGTCACGCAATAGTTACGGCGTAATGTGAGAGATGAGTTACGCCGTAACTTCTTCAAAATAAGCATACTGTGATAAATCTATAGTAATGTTTCCATTTCTGCGTCTCTTTAGCTTCAATGCTCGCAATTTACCTGAAAGTTTAAAACAATGGAAAAAAAGCGTAAATCCATATAAAGGATATAAATAACGAGCATTAACGGGGGAAATTGACACTTAATATTCAGGACTATTTGATGTTATCAAATATCCCCCCACTTGAACTCTACTTGCCCTCAAGTAGACCTTATTAGATAGATTCCTAAAAAGATATCTCCTAAAACTTGGAAAATATGAGTTTACAAATCCCTTATGCTAGAATAAAACAAAGCCAAACACCTCACGAAAGGGGAACAAACACTCAAATCTCTCAACTATTCAAAGTGTCAATTTCAGGGTGATCACTCAATCGCACATTCATAGCATGTATTCTATCATAAGCTTGGCGGTTACACAAATCTCCACCACTAGAGTTAAAGGCTAAATAATTCTCGAAGGCAATATGGGTAGACACGACAAAGGTTAAGGGGTGACTCATCATTACTAACATGTCACGGCGAAGTGGACAAAATCAATGATACATGACCAAATCCATAGCCAAGACACCAAAGATTGCTCGCTACATCACCTAGACATGCTTCATGACTAAAGGGTAGGATAAGACATGGGATATATAATTGGTGTAAAATGAAAAACAAGCAGGTAGTCTATATCTATAACTAAGTCATCACCACTTACCGTCCGCCCAAAGTTCAAGCTTAGAAGTCTAGAGACCGGATCATGAAATGCAAGGTAGATGTGTCATTAGAGGACGTCGTGATGGGAACACTACCTTTTCTTCTTCAGTTGGTATAACTCCAACTCCAATCTTCCAATGTGACCGAGGTGGCCTCCTCGATACTAAACAATAAAGCTCATACTATAGTGCTTATAACATCGCACTTTACAAAATCATAACTCAATCAACAATTTTTCTTTTTTTTTATTTTTTTTAACGTAACATGATAACATAACATCCCCCCACTTGAGATGAACAATGGGAATTCGGGGGGTCTTCAATGATCCGATGAAAGCGTGATTTCCAAACCTTTCCACTCGAACCTTGAACTTAGGCAAATGATGACTTCCTAATTACAAATAAAGACTACAGGGTAGGCTAAGGTGTAAGGGTGTAACGAAACAATATATTAGGGTGACAAAATGAAAGGAATGGCTCAGAAGGGTGTATCTAAGGGTATCTTGCACTAAAGGAGAGTGCAACAAAAGGGTTTCACATGGGGGTCGAAAAGTCGAGGTGACTAATCGATAGACTCACAATGGTAGGCTGTTTGGGTGATAATCCTATAATACTGCCTTCTAAAACTGAAAAGTCCAAATATATCGAGCAAAGTCAACATACCTCGTCTATGGTCTCGAAATGATGCTAAGGCCAAGTTCTAAAGTTTACAAGCTACCGGCACACTCATAATTTGGTGGATTTGGGGTAAAATATTGGAAACGGATAAGGCTAATCTCACCATGTAATATCAAGGTTTGTATGTGCTCGGCTAAGGTCTAATCTAGTTAGGTTTGGAAAAACATGTCAAAATTTTAAAAATGGCATAAGTTTTCAAAATAAACTAGAAAAATGAGGGCGAAATAAAGTTCAAGAGATAATTCTACTCCCGTCCTCCCACTTGAATTGTACAAAGTCCCTTTTTTACTAGGAATTAAAATGAAGGTGAAGAGAAAGGTAGAATTAGAGCGAGAACTTCCCTGAAATTTGCTCCAAAAAGAAGAAGGCCCACGAGAAAGGATCGTGCCATCGTTTAAGCGTCATGAACAAAATTCAATCCCTGAAATCACAATATCGACAAGCATAATTCTAAAAAGAAAAAAAAATAATAAAATGAAAAACAAACCTAACTCACTTTCGTAGGAATCACGGTTGCATTTAGCGAATGCAACAAGCCTTTTAAACCACTTGGTGTCCTAAGTGGACGAGTGAAGTCTCATGAGGGTTTACAGGGAACACACCAACAAAGTTCATTTAAAAACTAATACAAGGTTACTGTGTTTTAAAATGAAAGAATTAAAGCAGAGGAGAGTTACGTGGTAACTCCTATGAGAGAGTTACGCCGTAACTGGCAAAACCTGGTATGAGCTGTGAAGCGAATAGTTACGGCGTAACCACTGAGATGGTATTATGCCGTAATTGGTAAGCGTCAAGAATTCTACTGCTAAAATGTTGGTTACGGCGTAATCACCAAGATGAGTTACGCCGTAACTCTGTTCAGATCAGCAACTGCAGCAGTAGTTACTTCATTGTTTCCTGCAAAAATGGTTAGGAAACACAAAACCCAACAGAAATGAAAAAAAAAAGAAAGGGATAATTCGGGGTTGTCTCCCGAAAGAGCACTTTTCTTTATTACGAGTCTTTAAGTTAGACTTTTAGCCGTGGGCTACCAGTGTTTGTCCGTCATCTCGTGGACTGGGCAATCTCCATGTTGAAGCCAGCTGATCAAATTCTCATCCCGTTTGTATCCTTCTCCAAGTTCTAAACACCCTAAGTAAAATTTTTTGATCTTTTGGTAGGGGTGATCAAAACCTTTGGCCTTATCTTCTTTCACTAATACCAAGCAGCGGTCTAGCATAACTCAACTGTCTTTTAGTCCAATTTTTAAAGTTTTTAACAGTCCTTAGCATTTTGAAAACAGTTTTATCATCGCAAATCTTTAACCAAACTAGTCCTTCCTTCTCGTTTTTATCAAGCCCAGACATTTCTTTAAAGGGTTTTCCGAAAATCACCCCAGTCAGCCCATCTGCCATGAATTTGCTAACATCATCCAAAACAAAAAAGTCGACTAGAAACGAGTGTGTTCCTAAAAAAACTCGTATGTTTGTTGCTATTCCGAGGAAGTTGTTTCCTTTGTAATCAAGCTCCTTTTCCATAATCTGGTTGTAGCATTCCTTAGAGATAATGTTGACTGGGGAATCTGTGTCGATAAATGGGTGAAAATCAATGAACCCAATTTTGCATGAGATCTTCAGATAGTGGGGATTCCTATGATGGATTCATGCCCCCATCTCATAAAACTGCGGTTTGTCCAATTACAAGAATGTTTTTTCAGAGTTGTCTTGCCAATGGGTCATCTCGACATCACTAGAGAGGTCTTCAGCACTTAATCCTAAGTTATCTTCTTCCTCAAAATTCACGAAAACATCAAAATCCTTCCCCGAGTCAACCTCTCCAGGATCCGGGGGGTCGCTAAGAAACTTTTCAAGGGCTTCACCAAAATCCCCCACTGGGTCAATTGCACACACTTTCTTCGGGGTAGACAAATGTTCATTAGGTTCGAATGTGGCGATCTCTCCATTAGCTTCCAGAGTCAGTTTTCCAGCAAAGACTTCCACTTTAGTGTGAGAAGTAGCAAGCATGGGTCTTCCTAAAATGATAGGTATCCTGTTGTCTTCCGAGATATCAAGAATCACAAAATCTACTGGGAAAAGGAATCTCTTTATCTTCACTAATACATTTTCAACAATTCCTAATGGTGATTGCATGGATTGATCGGCCATTTCAATTTTCATCTTTGCCGGTTTTAAGTTGCCAATTCCCATTCGCAAAAACATCGAACGAGGAATTATACTAATACTAGCTCCAAGATCTGCCAGGGTGTTACACATGTTTAGGCTCCCGATATAGCAAGGGAGAGTAAAGCATCCTGGATCTTTTTCCTTTTGTGGTAGCTCGTTCCTCAAAACCGCTGAGCATTTTTTGTTGAGGCGAATAGTCTCATCATAACTTAATTCCCGTGTAGTATCATGACGATTAGTATCATTAGGAGGGTTAACCAGCAAAGTTTGGTCCAAAAGTGATTGTTTCTCCATGCTGATCCGTCGCTTAACCTTTTCTGAAAAGGTCGAAGGTTCTTCGAGGATAGTTTCTACAGTGTGGACAACTTCCTCCTCCCGAGCTGCTAGGTAATCAGAGATGGCTTCTGAACATGAACTAACACTTTTCTCTAATCTTTTTATCCTATTATCGTGAATTTTAATAGAAGAGACTGTATTATCCACGAATGCTTTCATCATCTTTTCTATCCTATCGTCGTGCTCTCTTGATTCTTTGATGTGGTCGAGAATCTTTTTCTCAATATTGTTCCCGATATTGGTCTCAAATATACTTTTAACTTTCTCAACCCTACATGCTTCAGCTTCTCTTTCCAATCTCCGTTTTTTGAAAATTTTCCCGTAATTGTATTCTTGCTTCGTTATTGTCTTCATTACCTTATGATCGAAGTCATCTCTCGGTCCATATCCAGTATCCATGTGCCACTTATAGCAATGTTCCGAAATCTGCTGAATACATTCCAAGGCCTGATCAGGAGTCATGCTAGGAATAGGTCTTGGTGAATCAAGGAGTTCTCGTGTTTGCGCATTAATCCCCCGATATAAGACTTATACGATCTGATGTTTGTTTAAATCATGAGTAGGGCATCGATAGAGAAGTTCATAAAATCTTTCCCACGCTTGGTACAACGTTTCTTCTCCAATCTACACGAATTGATAGATTTTCCCAAGAAGTCTAGCCATTTTTGAAGGGGGCAAAATTGTTGGATGAACTCCTTTATTAGTTTTCCCCATGCTTCTTTACTTTCACTAGGAAGTTTGTTATATCTTCTTTTTGCTGTTCCAGTGAGAGTCATAGGAAAAATCGTTGCAGTGACTGAATAACTTGGAGTACCCCTGACGTTGAAAAGAGAGGATAAATAGAGAACTTCATCTACGTGATCCTGAACGTCCTCATCTTCGTCTCCAGAAAACTTAAGCTCATGTAACCCTCGAATAATATGATCTGGGATGGAGTATTTTTTGGTAGGAGAATCCTTAGTGAAGCTTCGTTGGCAGTTATCGTTTGGTCGATCCAAATACTGCTCCATGGTAAGGTCATTGATATTATTTTCATTGATGACCTCTGGTTCTGTGTCCGACTGGTCCGATTCGTAAAATGAGAAGATGTTGTGAATAGGAACCGGAGAATAGATCATCTTTTTCCGAAATTGCTTCTCCGGGTCAACAAATGGGGTAGCCAGAAAGGGCCTAGAGCTGCGAGTCTTGTATCCTGACATTATCAAAAAGAATATTAAAAACAGACTTAATATGAAATCCTAAAATAGCTCCCCGGCAACGGTGCCAAAAACTTAATGCAGGTTTTACTGACCAGGTCTTAATATTTATAGTGTCTCGCTATAACTATGTGTGTCGGATAATTACTTAGTCTAATTGTCACAGAATATTAATGGTTTGACAAGGTTTTAACTAATTAAACTACTAATGCAGAATATAAAAGCAAATAAATGGTAGAAGGGAAATCAATAGAGGGATAGTGGTGCTAACCTTGTTAATCCTCCTAGCTAGTTATGTCTACATCTACCTACTTCCAATTACTTCAGGTGGGGTCAAATTCGAGAGGACAACATTTGGTCAATTCGCCCTAACCTATCAGCAAAGATGCCACCACAGGAGAAATCAGGCGCACCATCATAAGTCCAGTTGTTCCTGGTCCCCTAAGCCAAGTCATTAAGTACCGCTACATGCTAGATTCTAAATAGTGAGTGCCCGGCCGTTAGGAACTTAGACACTACACCCCCCAGTTCTTAAGTTCATCCAAACGATAGGTGATCAGTTGGTCAAATCGCACAAGTAGAAAGGGTCGTCATTTGGTCATATCTTACCCTTCCCGTCTCAGTCCGCTCACCTAGGGTCAGTTGGTCATATCTCCTAGGCAATTTGCCTCTATCGCCATTCAAAACTACCGAACCAAGGGTGACTACCAAAGAACTATGCATGCATACACTTAGAAATAATTGTACGGAAGTAAAGGTAAACGCAAACAAAACAATTAAGGAATCATAACTAGGCTAGCACCAAAGGGTCCTTAGCCGCTCATATTAATCATGCACATCAATTCAATATTCAAAGGTACGAAATACATGAATTGAAAGTAAACGAAATAATAAACGCTAAAGCTTATCGTAATGGTGTGACTTCTCCCTTGGAAACAGCTCCGTATGCTTCCCTAGACCTCCCTTGAGCTTTTTCCCATGTTCTCAGAGTGTTGTGTGTGGAATGGGATGCCTTGAAATGCTGGAATTCGTGGGGTATTTATAGGCAAGGTCTGGGTTACGGCATAACTAATAGATGAGTTATGCCGTAACCTTCTATTTCTCCGTAAATGCACTAGATCTGCTAGTTACGACGTAACCTTATAAGTAGTTACGCAGTAGTCTTCAATAAACTCGGTTACGTCGTAAGTGATGTAGTAGTTATGGCGTAAGTATCTGCGGCGTGGAACCTCTTTTGACCTAATGGAGTTACGTCGTAACCTTTGGGAGGAGTTACGTCGTAACCTCTTGATAAGTTGGACTTCTGGGTCACGCAATAGTTACGGCGTAATGTGAGAGATGAGTTACGCCGTAACTTCTTCAAAATAAGCATACTGTGATAAATCTTTCGTAATGTTTCCATTTCCGCGTCTCTTTAGCTTCAATGCTCGCAATTTACCTGAAAGTTTAAAACAATGGAAAAAAAGCGTAAATCCATATAAAGGATATAAATAACGAGCATTAACGGGGGAAATTGACACTTAATATTCAGGACTATTTGATGTTATCAGTACCTTTTTTCACGTGCTCCTTGATGAAATGATATCGAAGATCGATGTGCTTTGATTTTGAATGTTGAACAGAGTTGTACGAGATCGCAATAGCACTTCGATTGTCGCAGTACATCGGGATTCTGTCAAATACGTAACCATAGTCTTTGATTTATGTTCTCATCCAAATGACTTAAGCACAACACGCCGACATGGCTACATATTCTGCTTCGGTTGAGGACAGCGATGTACAGTCCTGCTTCTTCGATTGCCATGACACCAGTTTATCACCAAGAAAATGTAATGCACCTGAAGTACTTTTCCGTGAATCTAAGCATCCTGCGTGATCAGCGTCTGAAAAAGCTATTAGTTCAAAACCAGAATCCTTCAGATACCAGATCCCCAAGTTAATGGTTCCCTTGATGTATCAGAGGATTCTTTTAGCCTCAGAGAGGTGAGTTTCAGTTGGTCTAGAGTGATAACGGGAGCAAAGATATACAGCAAAGACAATATCAGGCCTGCTGGCTGTTAGATACATAAGAGACCCAATGATACTACGGTATTTGGTAGGGTCAACCAATTTCCCATGCAAATCAGCATCCAGCTTCTTGGTATGTGCCATTGGAGTGGCATAGGTGTCACAGTTTTGCATTCCATGTTTGTTCAAAATTTCAAGGGCATATTTGGACTGAGTTACAAAAATACCACGGGGTGATTGATGAACTTGAAGTCCTAGAAAGAACGTAAGTTCACCCATCATGAACATTTCAAAATGTTTTTTCATATGTTTTGAAAAAGCGTTTGAGTATTTTAGATGTGTTGACCCAAAAATGATGTCATCCACATAAATTTGAACGATTAAAATGTGTGCCCCGTGATATTATATGAAAAGTGTAGGGTCGACTGAACCTTTGACAAACTTATTGTTAAGAAGAAAGGATGATAACTTATCGTACCACGCTCGAGGAGCTTGTTTGAGTCCGTAGAGAGCCTTGTTCAGTTTGTAAACATGGTTCCGGAACTCTAGATCAACGAATCCTTCTGGTTGACTGACATAGACCGTTTCTTTCAGTTTACCATTCAGAAAAGCAGTTTTGACATCCATCTGAAAGACCGTGATGTTCATGTGAGCTGCGAATGCCAGAAATATCCGAACAGCCTCAAGACGAGCAACCAGAGCAAATGATTCTTCAAAGTCAATACCCTCTTCCTATCTATAACCCTTAGCCACCAGACGTGACGTATTTCTGATTACGGTTCCTTCAGCATCCAATTGTTTTTCCAAATCCATTTTAGACCAATGACGAATACCCCTGTTGGTCTTTCAACAAATTCCCATACTTCAAGACGTTTAAACTGATTGAGTTCTTCTTGCATGGATTCAATCCAGTTGTCTTTGGTTATTGCGTCTTTAATGTTTTTAGGTTCAGATTGGCAGACAGTGAGTGCATAAATGCAATGTTCACCGTCTGTGTGAAGACGTTGTCTTGTTACGACTGGTTGATTCGGGTTACCAATAATGGTCTCAAGAGGATGGTCTTTCGTCCAACGATGTGTGGAAGGTTGATGTTGATATACATTATGCAGATTGGGAGGATTCAAATGGCTTGTAGATGATTCCGCAACATCAGGTGCAGTAGTTTCATTGGCAAACAGGTTAAAGAACGCAATTGGATCATAACTTGCAGGTGGGGATACTTCATTGTTCAGAACATCATCAGTTGGTTCAGCGTCGTTGGATGCGTTTTGTTCAACTGTTGTTGTAGAATCAGCTGGTGGTGCTTCCTCAACAGTAGTTATTGTGGCAAGTGTATCAGGTATTGGATTTTGATCAGGTTGAGCAGCGGAAACATTGGATAGACCTGGTGCACGTTCATCAATATCATCACTGAATAGAGAAGCAAATAGCTGTTCCATTTGACGGCGAGTTAGTTGTAGACTAGGTTCAGCTGATGATGGGGTTTGAGGGAAGTTTAAACGGTTATGACCGGGTTCCAAGCTATTATGCTCAGAAGCCATTTCAGTAAGCTCATCGAAATTAGCATGAATCATTTCCATAATCTCCCTTGTTCGACGATTCCAGATCCGGAAACCCTTAGAATTTTCATAATATTCTACAAAGACACCAATGTCAGCTTTGGCTTTGAGCTTACCAAAGTCATCACGATCATTATTCGGATAACAGAGGGATCCAAATACATGAAAGTGTTTGAGGTTCAGTTTACGGTTGTGGATAAGCTCATAAGGTGTTTTGTTGTGGTGCTTGGTAATCATTGAGCGATTCTGAGTGTAGCATGCAGTTGACACGGCTTCAGCCCACAAGTAATCTGGAAGTTTAGCATTAACTAAAATTGTTCTTGCAGCTTCCAATAACGTACGGTTTCGTCTTTCAACAACTCTGTTTTGTTCCGGTGTACGTGCAATAGATGTTTGATGCTCAAATTCCACTTTCTCATAAAATGCACGAAGGGTTTGATTCACAAATTCAGTTCCTTTGTCTGACTGTGTTCCGGAGCTGAACTTGAATTTTCGTGAGAAAGGTGATGATCATCTATGGAGCTTGATCTTTACTTCGAAGAAAATAAACCCAAGTCCATCTTGAGTAGTCATCTACAATTACCAAGATGTAGCGTTTGCCATTAATCGTCTGCATGCGCATCGAGTCACACGAATCCATGTGAAGAAGATGACGCACATGCTGTGAGCTGTGTTCCACCTTTGAGGGAAAGTGAGTACGATTGCTTTTCCCTTGTTCACAAGCTGAGCAGAGGTGATCTTTAGAATATCAGAATCTTGGGAGACCTTTAACAAGTTTGTACCGTGCAAGATTGGTTATGGTGTGAAAGTTTAGATGTGAGAGACGACGGTGCCATAGCCAAGATTTTGTTGATGTTGCCTTTGAAAGTAGACAGATGGGAGATGAAGCAATCATGTCTTGCATTGAGATTGTATAAAGACTTGAATTGCGGGTGCCAGACATAAGATCGTTTCCTTGTAGATTACGAATGAAACAAAGTTTTCTCCCGAAAAGCAACTTCCAAATCTCCATCACAGAACTGACCTACTGTGAAGAGATTGTGATCGAGGCCTTCCACATAATAAACCCTGATAATTTTGATGTTGCCATTGATGTAATCTCCATAGCCCATAATAGCTGCGAAGTGATCATTCTCGAATCTCATAATGCCTATGAACTTTGCAACAAAGTTTGATAATAGTTTGAGATTGCCTGTCATGTATCGGGAGCATCTACTATCAACAATCCAAAGGATGATCTGTATCACCTTCATTACACACAGACGACACAGATGGAATAGAAGTAGATATGGAACCCGAAGAGTTAGTGGGTTCCTCAACAGTTATAGTAGAAACACACATATCAATGATTTTAGGTATCCATTTAAATCCATGTGTATTATGTAACCATTTCTGCCATCTCTAACTAGTCTTAGCTTTGGTTTTAGTGAATGCACTAGGTGATAAGTTCATCCTAGGAGGTGAAGGTGGTTCTATGGGTACATCAATGATCGTAGTTGGAACACTAGATGGTTGTTTACCTAGCACAGACTTAGAAGCATTAGTGGTCCTGGAGGTATTCCGTTTTCTATTATTCCGCTTACTATTCAAGATAGTCTTAGCAACACATTTATCATGACAACCACAAAACATGCTTTTATTACAACCAACACAAGAGGCTTTAAACAAAACATTAAGAGTACTTAAAGATTCAGCATTCATTACATCACTTTGTTCATTACATTTGTTAGACGCAATATCTAAAGTGGGTGCAACTTGAGTTTTATTCAAAGTCCTAGGGTGTTCTTCTACTTCAGCATTCTTTATTGTTCTTTTCTTACTGCGCAACTTCCTATTCTTCCTTGTATTGCTCCTAGGCTGTGAAGTGCGGGCGTTGGGAAAAGAGGCAACTATTCCTGTTTCAGTAGAGGGAAGCACATTAGTTTCTTGTGGTTTGTCATTAGATGTGCTAGAGTCATTTTGAATCTGTGTAGGTGCAGTTACTACAGTGTTACTATCCCTATCTTGCTTAAGTTTCACCAACTCTGCTTTTAGATCATGAATTTTGTGTAACAAATCTAGATTTTTAGTACGAGTGAGACCATCTCGTCGTAAGACATCTTTCATGTATGCAAGATGATCATCAAGGTCTTTTGACGCTTTAGCACGAGTCTTTTTGAGTGAATCAGATATGACACTATGTGCCTTTTTAACTTTTGAAAGTTCTTGTTCATATTTTGAGACTTGACACTTCAAAGACGCATTTTCATCATCCAGTTGCTCAAATTTTGGACTAAGAGTTTTGGTATGCAACTGGTTGATTTGGTTTTGCAAAGCGAGCTCTCGATTTTGACAATCTTTTTGACACCATTGAAGACGGCGTTTTGCATTTGAAAGCTCGTGTAACAATCGTTCATTTTCAACTTTTAAAGACTTGATTTGTGACACAGTATCAGTATTCTCAACGTTTTCAACATAATCAACAGAATCAGGAGAGATATAATCAAATGCATATGCAACAGAATGTAATAACACCACATTATGGATATCAACACAGATAATATCTTCCAAGAGTCGATCAATATCTTTTCATAACATTTTCTTTTTACGTTTGGTATTTGAAATAGATGTTTCTATTTTCTCGAAAACTATTTTCATCAGTCCAAGTTCCTTATGAAATTCCCTTTCCCAATACAATGCACAATTTTTCAAATTTTGAACATGGGGTAAAATTCTTTTCTGAAAAATATCTCTTTGTTCTCGCGCCTGAGGCGATTGAAAATGTTCAACTTTTATTTCAGAAAGAAATTCAATCTCACGTTCTAAAATTTTGATGTCAGATAAGAAAGTGTCAAATATTGAAGAATTTGACGACTTTCGGGTATTGATTTTACTTCACTGAGTGAAGGTAAAGGACCATTAATTTGTGCAGAATTGGGTTGGGGACCAACATTAGAAGACTCAGACATAGGTGTGATAACCCAAGGTGTGTTAGAATAATCCTTTTGTGCGACGAAAGTGACGGCTTTTGAATAGTTAAATGGTTTGTTGTAAACAACATTTTCTAATTTTGATCGACTCTCGTCTTCTGCATCTAATTTCTCTTGACAATTATATTCAACAACACTCATTATGGAATCATGAATTATATGTTCTGCACTGTAAACTTCAGGATTTGGTTTGAATGCTTTATTTGAAAACTTAGGTTTGTAATCAGCAAGATTCGGTCCATATCCATTTGGATTTGGTTTGAAAGTATACTTTTGAATCGTTGTGATTGATTCACCATGTTTATAAAAAATATTTCGAAACTCTTTGATTTTGTTTTGCAAGTCGGCAATTTCCTCAAGATAGGCATCTATTCATTTCGTTGAATGCTTTTTGTATTTAGAGAACTGTTTTTGACAAGTTAACAACTCAGACTTGGCTTTTTGAGTTTCTAAAGTGAGAGTGTTAAGTTGTTGTTTATGATCATATTTCAGTTGTTCTATTTGAGACAACAAAGCATTCTTGGATGCGACTAGATCACGCATCTGTCGTTCTAATGATTATTTGTTTTGGTAAGATTTAGCAAAAGCGACTTCAAAACCTTATTCACGTTTTTCTTGAGTTTTAAAAACGTTGAGTTGCCTTTTTAAGCATTCAATATCCCTGGTTAACAGTGCATTTTTATTTTTTAATTGCTGATTGAGTTCACAACATTGTTCCATTCGGGATTTCTGGTCACTAAGTAAGAGGTCAATATCTGGATTAGGCAAAGGTTCAACGTGTTCAATGTGAGTCTCAACATTATCATTAATCAGATGCTCAAGTATAACCACAGAGTCAACTTGATTATCAATGGTAACCATGAGGTCATCTTGATCGTCAAATATAACTACTGGATCTAGTTGAGTATTATCAGAATGAGATGTGGACGGCTCATGTTGAACATTCTGAGCCTCCTCGGATTCAGATGTTGACAGATATATTAGATCAGTGATGAATATGGTTTGATCTGGTACCTGAGACAAGCCGTCTGTGTCATACACTGGGCCTGTGTCACTCATGTGGAGTTCGTGCACGTTTGCCATCAACATAACTACTGCATTATCCTGCAAGTCCTCCATATCATCATCTGAGTCTGCATCTGCCATAAAACTCTGTTCTTTGTTTGTGAGGGTTCCACCAGTTTCATCCTTGAGAGCCAAAAGTAAAGCCTCTTTGTGATAAGCACTGCCTCTATGTAACACCCCCAAAAATGGTTTGCAGCGGAAGTAGATGTTATTGGGGTGTTACTCGATTGATATCACAACACAAAGTATAGAACAACAGTTTTTCGTAAAATATTTCATTTATTGTAGTAAAACAAAGTTTACAAAATTTAATTGTTGCGGATAAATGGCCCATTTACAAAATGTGGTCCCCATATGTAAATCAGAGTCATCTATGACCATGCCATGCCAATGCCCAAGCGCCTCCAGAGTTAGCTATCGCCTTTTTAATACCTGAGATAAACATGCTTAAAAAGTCAACACAAAGGTTGAGTGATATTCATAGGTTTAGTAAATAGTTGAACACAAGTAAGAGATGATAATTGATTCGAAGACAATTACCATAGAAAACAGAGATTATTATTATGCACTAAGCTCATAACACCAAACTAACTGCATACACCTTAATTACTGGTGTACGTAATATTGCCCTCAGATGGAGTTGCCAATTCCATAGTTACCAAATATAGTGCGCCCCGGTTATTTCCGATAACCGAGTCGGGGTCGTCAATTCCCATAGTACTATCCACGATATTTGCGTCAGGTAACGACAGAGTTTACAATTTCATAAGAGGGTAGTAGGACAGATGGTTGGTGTTTCAAAAGGAAGGAGTGAAAAATTAGGGATTTGTTCCTAGAAAAGTGGCTTGAATTGCAAGCTGACTCTTCGTATGTTTTTAGATCGTTTTAGTCGTTCGTTTATTATTTATGTGTAGCGAGAGGATTCCTTTTGTAGATGCCGAGGTGCGTTATTCTTAGAATGTCTAGAGATGAAATTCGGTTCATCGATTGAGTACGAGTTTTGGGGTAGAGGTGACACTGTTATAGCAGTGGATAACGAGACGACTTCGATCTCAACGTCTAAAAGAATGATGATAGGATGGGATGATGGAGACATGGGTTGCGATGATTCAGTAATAGTGGTTTAATGATTTTGTAATGAAGACGATGAGTCGATGGGATGGGAAACAGAAGACATGGTATTGTAGCGACCCAAAAATATAATCTAAACATAGAGTAATGTCGTGCGATAATTAAAATCTTAGTTAGTCGCGCATAATCTACTAGGAAAATCTGAAATATAATCATTAATTCGCATCATGCAACATTTCGTCGGTTATGTATTATCTGCTAAATAAATCTCGTACATTATGTAGGCACGACGGGCGCGAAGTGGTAGTGTGTATCATTTGCCATGCAAATCTCTATGCACGTTGGTGCGGAGGCGTAAAGTAGTGGTGTAAAATGGTGAGTTTAGAAAGTTTAGTAATGAAAAAGGTGTTCCACTTAGGAGAAAACTATCGTAGTGAGAAAATGTTGTGACGTCAGTGTGTGATGTGTAGGAGTAAACCTTTATAACTCTTATGATGAAAATTTTACTCTTTTTAGAAGTCAATTAGGAGGTCAACTAGACATACCACTATTATAACTACTTTCAGTATTGCAACATTCATCTCTGAGTCGGACATAGGTGATCAGGCTATGTCCCATTGTCCCTGGTTGAATATAGGTGATCAGGCTATATTCACCCGAGGTTCAATGAATCTTGAAATGCTTAGCTTAGTTATACTAGTAACATGTCCGAATGCCTTTAAATTTTATTATGAAAGGTTGAAAAATTATTTAATTTATGTAGGGGAGAAGGCGTAGCACAGTATTATATAATCATACATATAAGTAAGGCAATCATAGCAAATAGTGAGACTAAGTTCTCAGTAATAAAACACATATCTTATCAAAGATGACTTCAACGAGTCATAAGTGAGGCAATCAGCTTGGCAGGCAGGCATGTGTTCGTCATAGGGTTAAGATTTTGAAAAAGTGGTTATAGTCTAGGTTTTGAAAATTTCCTAGCTCTCTATAACCAAGGCTCTGATACCAATCTGTAACACCCCCAAAAATGTTTGCAGCGGAAGTAAATGTTATTGGGGTGCCACTCGATTGATATCACAACACAAAGTATAGAACAACATATTTTCTTAAAGTAAACTGTCAGTAACATCGTCATATTTATAAATTAACGCTAATAACACTCTACTCAATACTCTATTGATAACGCTACACGCGTCGTTCGGGGTCAAAGGAACTTCCTTTTCGTCGAGCAAGTTTTTCAACACCCTAGGCAGTGAACCTAATCGTTGTAGTGTAGTATTAGGGTAAGCCACGGGTATTGATATCGTTCTCTAGGGGAATAGTGTCGTTAGGCTGAAGTATATGTCAATTTAAGTCTAAAGATGAGGGATGATTATTTTTGTATTTTTATATTTTATGAATCTCGGTTTTGGAGGGGAGGGTGGAATTAGTTGCTAGTCAACTATCCCAAAAGATACTAACTAAATTATGGGTCTACCAGTAACGTGAAGCGTATCTACTTATGATGTATTACTCCTTGCTAGCTATCCAATTCTACCTACTGAATTGTCACGTCCTATTGATGGTTGAATTGTCACGTCCTTATTCTTAACGCGTTGTGTTTTCTAAGGTCGTAAGGTGTGCATTCCCTAACTCTTTAAAGTCACCTTTAAGTGTAGTAAACAAAATCCACTAAGTCATTCATAAACTAACTTTAAGGTTATCTTTGATTTAGTAAACGAAATCCACCAAGTCATTCATAAACTATCAAAGATTTATCAAGTATTAAACACAACGATAGCCTAGTCGCACTCCTAAGCTAATTACAATTAAGATAAGAGACAACCAATCAAACAAGAGACAGTAGGGTGCAAGAATTATAAACTAAACCAATTAGACTCATTGAAATTGTCACACCCCTAATGATGAAGATAGACACAAGCATCACTAAGAAATCAATAAGATCTAATTAATTATATACAAGTTTCATACAATCATAAGCAAACACAAGGTGAATTAGCCAAGCATAATTAATGAAGAGCAAGCAACAATTGTGATAATTGAAGACATACCATAGGATTGGATTAACAAACAAATCATTACACGATGTTTATGGAGTGTTTGAAACCCTTTAAGTTGCTGGAAAAACACCTACCTAAACCCTGGAATTGGACTTAGGGTTTAGGGCTTACAAAAAGTGAAGTTATAATGTTATATTTATAGGCAGATTTTCTGTCGGCAAAGAGTGACGGCGTCACACTTATAGAGTGACGGCGTCACGACCATTTTTTCAGCAAATTGTAGATTTTCTCGTTCCGGTCGCGTGGGCTTTTGAACCACCTTAATCCGAGTTCGTATGCAAAAGTTATGGCCAAAACAATATCAACTACTTCGCGCGCATGCTGTGATAGTCTTGATCACCTTGTGACGGCGTCACCTTGTGGTTGTGACGCCGTCTGCTATCTGACGCCGTCAAGTGTAAAAAAGCAATTTGGCTACTGAGCCGTCACAAAAGTGCTCCGACGGCGTCGCAAATAACACCTGACGCCGTCGCCTTCTGTTTTCAGCAGCTTTGAGTGTCTCGATTCTGACTTTGGCCATTTTCTTCGTATATTCACGCCTTTTCGTCCAATTAAGTGCCATTCCAGCATTTTGCCTTCAAGAGACCTAAAAAGTGAAAAGGAACGATATTAAGCAATAACGGATACAAAAGTGATCAAATAAGGACTTAAACAACCCCTCAAAATGGTACCTTTTAAAACCTTATCAAATATCCCTACACTTGTTATTTGCTTGTCCTCAAGCAAATGTGCTTTTAGCCAATTAATTTATAAGTTAGGGGTCATGAAGCATTGATTCAAAACGGTCCACAACACATATAAGCCCCGCAAAAGTCATAACAAGCACGGAAATTACATACTAGCACCTCACATGGGGTGTTTGGATACTCACATCTCTCTCGGGTGTATATATGAAATATAACAAATAGGAAATGGAAGATAAACACTCATTAACCGGTCCTAGTACATAGATTACCATAGGCTTGAGAATAGATCAAACATCCATCGCTTTGGCGTAAGCACCTAGGAAAGACTATCAAAGAGGTCTTTTAAAGGGTTGTAATGTTAGGCTTACGGTAGGGAAACAAAGGGTTTGGTGGGATAGGCTATTTAGTGGTGGCAAGTCAAAAATCTCTATGTTAAATGCATACGAAGAATGGCGTTGCTAAGCCAAGACTCGACACTCTAAAACTCTAGGTAACGAAAATAAACAAACATAAATTTAAAGGATAGATGTAGGATGGTAGCCCGTATGTTTTTTTTTTTTTTTTTTTTTTTTTTTTTTTTTTTTTTTTTTTTTTTTTTTTTTTTCTTTTTCTCTTTTTCTATTTTTTTTTCGATTTTTTTTTTTTTTTTTTTTTTTTTTTTTTTTTTTTTTTTTTTTTTTACTAACACTTTTACTCTACCATCATCTACGGTAACATCAAAATGATAGGGATTTATAGACACATCCCTACACTTGAGTTTTTATTACTCTAACACTAATTTGACCCGAATTGAAAAGATCAAAACACTTGGGGTACATTATTATGCAAACAAAGGGAATTTGAATTTAACGTTCCCTTCCCGTCATTTCATAAACTTTAACTTTTCCCATGAATCCCAATCGTCCCAAAACTGTATACAAAGGATATGACTCGACTTAGCAACTCATGCAAGTAACCAGATAATTGAACTAAGGGTTTAGGGTGATAACAAACATTTGCACTAAAAGTGAGTGCATAAGGGGTAGGCTAAGGCGATTTGGGTGTATATTTGGGGGTGGGGTGTAAATAATGCTCTTCATTGATATTCCGGAAAAACTGAAACATCACGAGAACCGCGAAAAGGATAGGCTCTGAGGGGTTAACTAGGGGTATCGTGTACTAAAGATGAGTACAACGCAAAGGGTGTGGGGGAATTACTCAACCGATGTGGAAGAAGTAATTATATTATGGGTATCAAACAAGGGTTATCCTAATGCCTCTTATCATTTAGTTAATCCTAACTACACAAGTGTAGTCTCACTAGCGATCTCGGAATGCATCACAAAACAAGTTCTAGAATCTATTATACTACCGGTTCACACTATAAGCATTAAAGATGAATGCTTTAATTCCTACTAATCTAAGGGCGATCCTCACATTTTG
Organism: Chrysanthemum seticuspe; assembly: GCA_019973895.1. Classification (NCBI taxonomy): domain Eukaryota; kingdom Viridiplantae; phylum Streptophyta; class Magnoliopsida; order Asterales; family Asteraceae; genus Chrysanthemum; species Chrysanthemum seticuspe. The sequence continues at coordinate 325,106,465 of BPTQ01000001.1, read as the reverse complement.
GTGGAATTTAGGTGGTAAAGGGTTTTTGTGCTAGTCATGCAACTTCCTATCCATGAGACGCTTTTGTTAAGACTAATGGCCCACTCCTATATGTCATGAAAAATTTTAAATTTGGTGCCAAAATTACCCTAACCGACATTTTCTCATGGTTTATTACACAATCACAATTGAACAAAGCAAATAATCAAGGATAAGCATAGTTTCAAAGTTCCCGTTTTATTTTCCCTCCCTACACTTAAACTGAACATTGTCCCCAATGTTCCCCGAAAGTATCAAAGTTTTGATAATGGAAGGTAATTAAAAACGAAAGAAACTAATACTCCCCTGATTAGCTCGGTAGGATCCGTGTAAAGTGGTGGTTAAATCCTTTCCAAGAAGAATTATTGCGTGAAAAGCTCATTCCAATCTTATGTAACTTCTTCTTGATAAATTAAACCTGCACACTTGAAGAAAACAAACAACCCAACGCATCAAACTGAACAAAGAAAAATCACAACAAGATGTAATTCCAGACTTAAATAAGATATAATGCTTGTGGAATGGATGTTTGCAGATTTTCTAGAAAATTAAGACCTGGAAAATTCCAAAAAAAAATTTATAAGTAGCACAGAAAACGAGAAAAAGTAATCAGTTGTTTCTGCTCCTTCCTGACGCCGTCAGGTTGCGATCCTGACGCCGTCAGGTTATCCTGACAAAAACTGGTCTGCGATTTTCTGGAAAAAATTCTGGAAAATTTTTATCTTTAAAATCTGGAAAAATTTCCTGCAAAACATCCATTATGACTCGATACAAGCATTTGACTCGAACAAACACACATGTATATCTTTTAAATAATTGTAATTCTCATGTTCACGTTTCTTTTGAAAACGTGTGTAATCCTCCCTACACTTATCCCTTATGTAAAATACCTTTATATGTAATTAAGACGAGGTTAAAGACAAAATAAAGCATTTTTACAAATTCAAACATGAGAATAAACAATCAATAGAAGATATACGACACACAAATAAAAATGAAAAACAAATACACATGGGTTGCCTCCCAAGAAGCGCTTGTTTTTGTTCGAGTCACGAGCCTGACTCTACCCTTATTTAACATATAGAGGGGAAGTTTTCCCTACACTTAAGTTTAAGTGCGGGTGATAGTAGCGATACACACCCTTAGGGTGGAAATATGCCACGTGAGGTGAAGGGGGTGTGTGAATGGCTTCCTTCATCCTAAAACTACCCGGACTAAATTGGTTGATGGGTGGGTCGGTTCCTCGTTTATTTAAGGATGGAAGTAAAGATTGAGGTTCCGGTTCATCAACACTATGAAATTCCCTAGAACTAAGAGTAAGACTGAGACTACAAGTATTCAAACCTATATTCTCCAGTTGCGTTTGGTTCAAATGTTCTACCTCCATTGGGATTCCTAAAGTCTCTTCTACTACTTCCGGGTAAGTCACGTGCGGTGTGTATGCCTTAAATGATGGTGGAACTTGTGGGATACCTTGTGGGTCTAGACTTTTCACCTTATCCTCAATCACAGCTACATCATCTATATGCTCATCATGTGCTATTTCCTTAGGTCGTGATGAAACCAAACTTAGTAATTGATCCAACTTATGGTTTAATGCTTGGTTGCTTTCCATAATATTTTCACAAATTTGGTCAGTTCTCCTAAGGGCCTTACTAACAATAGTTTCTAAACATGGAGGTTGTTCACGAAAGTCTATCCTAGGTGAAGGCTCATACGAAGCATAGGTTTCACTAGATGAGGTGTTTTGTGGGCTTGATGGAATGGTGAAACCCTCAAAAGGTTTATGGACTTGGTTACTTTCTTCCCACCATCTTGAATAATCCGCTTTAGTAATATCATAATTTCTTATGAAAAAACCTAATCGCGAATATAGTGGATTCGCGTTCTCCATAATGGTGAACGGAAGAGTCAATGGACAAGTTTTACGAACAAAGGCACAAAGAAGGGGGATAGACTACAAGGAAGCTAATAAAAAGAAAAAAAAATCTCACTTGATAGGAATCTTGTGAGTAGACCTAAACGAGATAGAAATCAAGCCTAAACAATAACTATTCCCCGGCAGCGGCGCCAAAAACTTGATAACGCTACACGCGTCGTTCGGGGTCAAAGGAACTTCCTTTTCGTCGAGCAAGTTTTTCAACACCCTAGGCAGTGAACCTAATCGTTGTAGTGTAGTATTAGGGTAAGCCACGGGTATTGATATCGTTCTCTAGGGGAATAGTGTCGTTAGGCTGAAGTATATGTCAATTTAAGTCTAAAGATGAGGGATGATTATTTTTGTATTTTTATATTTTATGAATCTCGGTTTTGGAGGGGAGGGTGGAATTAGTTGCTAGTCAACTATCCCAAAAGATACTAACTAAATTATGGGTCTACCAGTAACGTGAAGCGTATCTACTTATGATGTATTACTCCTTGCTAGCTATCCAATTCTACCTACTGAATTGTCACGTCCTATTGATGGTTGAATTGTCACGTCCTTATTCTTAACGCGTTGTGTTTTCTAAGGTCGTAAGGTGTGCATTCCCTAACTCTTTAAAGTCACCTTTAAGTGTAGTAAACAAAATCCACTAAGTCATTCATAAACTAACTTTAAGGTTATCTTTGATTTAGTAAACGAAATCCACCAAGTCATTCATAAACTATCAAAGATTTATCAAGTATTAAACACAACGATAGCCTAGTCGCACTCCTAAGCTAATTACAATTAAGATAAGAGACAACCAATCAAACAAGAGACAGTAGGGTGCAAGAATTATAAACTAAACCAATTAGACTCATTGAAATTGTCACACCCCTAATGATGAAGATAGACACAAGCATCACTAAGAAATCAATAAGATCTAATTAATTATATACAAGTTTCATACAATCATAAGCAAACACAAGGTGAATTAGCCAAGCATAATTAATGAAGAGCAAGCAACAATTGTGATAATTGAAGACATACCATAGGATTGGATTAACAAACAAATCATTACACGATGTTTATGGAGTGTTTGAAACCCTTTAAGTTGCTGGAAAAACACCTACCTAAACCCTGGAATTGGACTTAGGGTTTAGGGCTTACAAAAAGTGAAGTTATAATGTTATATTTATAGGCAGATTTTCTGTCGGCAAAGAGTGACGGCGTCACACTTATAGAGTGACGGCGTCACGACCATTTTTTCAGCAAATTGTAGATTTTCTCGTTCCGGTCGCGTGGGCTTTTGAACCACCTTAATCCGAGTTCGTATGCAAAAGTTATGGCCAAAACAATATCAACTACTTCGCGCGCATGCTGTGATAGTCTTGATCACCTTGTGACGGCGTCACCTTGTGGTTGTGACGCCGTCTGCTATCTGACGCCGTCAAGTGTAAAAAAGCAATTTGGCTACTGAGCCGTCACAAAAGTGCTCCGACGGCGTCGCAAATAACACCTGACGCCGTCGCCTTCTGTTTTCAGCAGCTTTGAGTGTCTCGATTCTGACTTTGGCCATTTTCTTCGTATATTCACGCCTTTTCGTCCAATTAAGTGCCATTCCAGCATTTTGCCTTCAAGAGACCTAAAAAGTGAAAAGGAACGATATTAAGCAATAACGGATACAAAAGTGATCAAATAAGGACTTAAACAACCCCTCAAAATGGTACCTTTTAAAACCTTATCAAATATCCCTACACTTGTTATTTGCTTGTCCTCAAGCAAATGTGCTTTTAGCCAATTAATTTATAAGTTAGGGGTCATGAAGCATTGATTCAAAACGGTCCACAACACATATAAGCCCCGCAAAAGTCATAACAAGCACGGAAATTACATACTAGCACCTCACATGGGGTGTTTGGATACTCACATCTCTCTCGGGTGTATATATGAAATATAACAAATAGGAAATGGAAGATAAACACTCATTAACCGGTCCTAGTACATAGATTACCATAGGCTTGAGAATAGATCAAACATCCATCGCTTTGGCGTAAGCACCTAGGAAAGACTATCAAAGAGGTCTTTTAAAGGGTTGTAATGTTAGGCTTACGGTAGGGAAACAAAGGGTTTGGTGGGATAGGCTATTTAGTGGTGGCAAGTCAAAAATCTCTATGTTAAATGCATACGAAGAATGGCGTTGCTAAGCCAAGACTCGACACTCTAAAACTCTAGGTAACGAAAATAAACAAACATAAATTTAAAGGATAGATGTAGGATGGTAGCCCGTATGTTTTTTTTTTTTTTTTTTTTTTTTTTTTTTTTTTTTTTTTTTTACTCTATTTTTTTTTTCTTTTTCTCTTTTTCTATTTTTTTTTCGATTTTTTTTTTTTTTTTTTTTTTTTTTTTTTTTTTTTTTTTTTTTTTTTTACTAACACTTTTACTCTACCATCATCTACGGTAACATCAAAATGATAGGGATTTATAGACACATCCCTACACTTGAGTTTTTATTACTCTAACACTAATTTGACCCGAATTGAAAAGATCAAAACACTTGGGGTACATTATTATGCAAACAAAGGGAATTTGAATTTAACGTTCCCTTCCCGTCATTTCATAAACTTTAACTTTTCCCATGAATCCCAATCGTCCCAAAACTGTATACAAAGGATATGACTCGACTTAGCAACTCATGCAAGTAACCAGATAATTGAACTAAGGGTTTAGGGTGATAACAAACATTTGCACTAAAAGTGAGTGCATAAGGGGTAGGCTAAGGCGATTTGGGTGTATATTTGGGGGTGGGGTGTAAATAATGCTCTTCATTGATATTCCGGAAAAACTGAAACATCACGAGAACCGCGAAAAGGATAGGCTCTGAGGGGTTAACTAGGGGTATCGTGTACTAAAGATGAGTACAACGCAAAGGGTGTGGGGGAATTACTCAACCGATGTGGAAGAAGTAATTATATTATGGGTATCAAACAAGGGTTATCCTAATGCCTCTTATCATTTAGTTAATCCTAACTACACAAGTGTAGTCTCACTAGCGATCTCGGAATGCATCACAAAACAAGTTCTAGAATCTATTATACTACCGGTTCACACTATAAGCATTAAAGATGAATGCTTTAATTCCTACTAATCTAAGGGCGATCCTCACATTTTGGTGGAATTTAGGTGGTAAAGGGTTTTTGTGCTAGTCATGCAACTTCCTATCCATGAGACGCTTTTGTTAAGACTAATGGCCCACTCCTATATGTCATGAAAAATTTTAAATTTGGTGCCAAAATTACCCTAACCGACATTTTCTCATGGTTTATTACACAATCACAATTGAACAAAGCAAATAATCAAGGATAAGCATAGTTTCAAAGTTCCCGTTTTATTTTCCCTCCCTACACTTAAACTGAACATTGTCCCCAATGTTCCCCGAAAGTATCAAAGTTTTGATAATGGAAGGTAATTAAAAACGAAAGAAACTAATACTCCCCTGATTAGCTCGGTAGGATCCGTGTAAAGTGGTGGTTAAATCCTTTCCAAGAAGAATTATTGCGTGAAAAGCTCATTCCAATCTTATGTAACTTCTTCTTGATAAATTAAACCTGCACACTTGAAGAAAACAAACAACCCAACGCATCAAACTGAACAAAGAAAAATCACAACAAGATGTAATTCCAGACTTAAATAAGATATAATGCTTGTGGAATGGATGTTTGCAGATTTTCTAGAAAATTAAGACCTGGAAAATTCCAAAAAAAATTTATAAGTAGCACAGAAAACGAGAAAAAGTAATCAGTTGTTTCTGCTCCTTCCTGACGCCGTCAGGTTGCGATCCTGACGCCGTCAGGTTATCCTGACAAAAACTGGTCTGCGATTTTCTGGAAAAAATTCTGGAAAATTTTTATCTTTAAAATCTGGAAAAATTTCCTGCAAAACATCCATTATGACTCGATACAAGCATTTGACTCGAACAAACACACATGTATATCTTTTAAATAATTGTAATTCTCATGTTCACGTTTCTTTTGAAAACGTGTGTAATCCTCCCTACACTTATCCCTTATGTAAAATACCTTTATATGTAATTAAGACGAGGTTAAAGACAAAATAAAGCATTTTTACAAATTCAAACATGAGAATAAACAATCAATAGAAGATATACGACACACAAATAAAAATGAAAAACAAATACACATGGGTTGCCTCCCAAGAAGCGCTTGTTTTTGTTCGAGTCACGAGCCTGACTCTACCCTTATTTAACATATAGAGGGGAAGTTTTCCCTACACTTAAGTTTAAGTGCGGGTGATAGTAGCGATACACACCCTTAGGGTGGAAATATGCCACGTGAGGTGAAGGGGGTGTGTGAATGGCTTCCTTCATCCTAAAACTACCCGGACTAAATTGGTTGATGGGTGGGTCGGTTCCTCGTTTATTTAAGGATGGAAGTAAAGATTGAGGTTCCGGTTCATCAACACTATGAAATTCCCTAGAACTAAGAGTAAGACTGAGACTACAAGTATTCAAACCTATATTCTCCAGTTGCGTTTGGTTCAAATGTTCTACCTCCATTGGGATTCCTAAAGTCTCTTCTACTACTTCCGGGTAAGTCACGTGCGGTGTGTATGCCTTAAATGATGGTGGAACTTGTGGGATACCTTGTGGGTCTAGACTTTTCACCTTATCCTCAATCACAGCTACATCATCTATATGCTCATCATGTGCTATTTCCTTAGGTCGTGATGAAACCAAACTTAGTAATTGATCCAACTTATGGTTTAATGCTTGGTTGCTTTCCATAATATTTTCACAAATTTGGTCAGTTCTCCTAAGGGCCTTACTAACAATAGTTTCTAAACATGGAGGTTGTTCACGAAAGTCTATCCTAGGTGAAGGCTCATACGAAGCATAGGTTTCACTAGATGAGGTGTTTTGTGGGCTTGATGGAATGGTGAAACCCTCAAAAGGTTTATGGACTTGGTTACTTTCTTCCCACCATCTTGAATAATCCGCTTTAGTAATATCATAATTTCTTATGAAAAAACCTAATCGCGAATATAGTGGATTCGCGTTCTCCATAATGGTGAACGGAAGAGTCAATGGACAAGTTTTACGAACAAAGGCACAAAGAAGGGGGATAGACTACAAGGAAGCTAATAAAAAGAAAAAAAAATCTCACTTGATAGGAATCTTGTGAGTAGACCTAAACGAGATAGAAATCAAGCCTAAACAATAACTATTCCCCGGCAGCGGCGCCAAAAACTTGATAACGCTACACGCGTCGTTCGGGGTCAAAGGAACTTCCTTTTCGTCGAGCAAGTTTTTCAACACCCTAGGCAGTGAACCTAATCGTTGTAGTGTAGTATTAGGGTAAGCCACGGGTATTGATATCGTTCTCTAGGGGAATAGTGTCGTTAGGCTGAAGTATATGTCAATTTAAGTCTAAAGATGAGGGATGATTATTTTTGTATTTTTATATTTTATGAATCTCGGTTTTGGAGGGGAGGGTGGAATTAGTTGCTAGTCAACTATCCCAAAAGATACTAACTAAATTATGGGTCTACCAGTAACGTGAAGCGTATCTACTTATGATGTATTACTCCTTGCTAGCTATCCAATTCTACCTACTGAATTGTCACGTCCTATTGATGGTTGAATTGTCACGTCCTTATTCTTAACGCGTTGTGTTTTCTAAGGTCGTAAGGTGTGCATTCCCTAACTCTTTAAAGTCACCTTTAAGTGTAGTAAACAAAATCCACTAAGTCATTCATAAACTAACTTTAAGGTTATCTTTGATTTAGTAAACGAAATCCACCAAGTCATTCATAAACTATCAAAGATTTATCAAGTATTAAACACAACGATAGCCTAGTCGCACTCCTAAGCTAATTACAATTAAGATAAGAGACAACCAATCAAACAAGAGACAGTAGGGTGCAAGAATTATAAACTAAACCAATTAGACTCATTGAAATTGTCACACCCCTAATGATGAAGATAGACACAAGCATCACTAAGAAATCAATAAGATCTAATTAATTATATACAAGTTTCATACAATCATAAGCAAACACAAGGTGAATTAGCCAAGCATAATTAATGAAGAGCAAGCAACAATTGTGATAATTGAAGACATACCATAGGATTGGATTAACAAACAAATCATTACACGATGTTTATGGAGTGTTTGAAACCCTTTAAGTTGCTGGAAAAACACCTACCTAAACCCTGGAATTGGACTTAGGGTTTAGGGCTTACAAAAAGTGAAGTTATAATGTTATATTTATAGGCAGATTTTCTGTCGGCAAAGAGTGACGGCGTCACACTTATAGAGTGACGGCGTCACGACCATTTTTTCAGCAAATTGTAGATTTTCTCGTTCCGGTCGCGTGGGCTTTTGAACCACCTTAATCCGAGTTCGTATGCAAAAGTTATGGCCAAAACAATATCAACTACTTCGCGCGCATGCTGTGATAGTCTTGATCACCTTGTGACGGCGTCACCTTGTGGTTGTGACGCCGTCTGCTTTCTGACGCCGTCAAGTGTAAAAAAGCAATTTGGCTACTGAGCCGTCACAAAAGTGCTCCGACGGCGTCGCAAATAACACCTGACGCCGTCGCCTTCTGTTTTCAGCAGCTTTGAGTGTCTCGATTCTGACTTTGGCCATTTTCTTCGTATATTCACGCCTTTTCGTCCAAATAAGTGCCATTCCAGCATTTTGCCTTCAAGAGACCTAAAAAGTGAAAAGGAACGATATTAAGCAATAACGGATACAAAAGTGATCAAATAAGGACTTAAACGACCCCTCAAAATGGTACCTTTTAAAACCTTATCATCTATCCTTTCGGTCGTAAACCAAACGTATATTATTATTCTGAGACATGCCATATTATATCTAGGTTTCGGGTTGAAGCCGTTGTCATATCGTACTTGCTATTGTTGTGCATTTCCTACCGTATCACTAAGGTGAGTTCATAGCCCCACTTTTACTCTTTTAACTGTTTTATAAACTCTTTGGGGGAGATACATGCTATAAACTAGAACACAAGTCTTTTCTTAAAATGGATGCTTACCTGATCATTATTATTATAGCCTAAGTTGCCTCCCAAAAGTCCCTTACATCATGAACCATTAGTCACTTGCGAGTGAACGCGAATATTGTGGATAGTACTATGGGAATTGACGACCCCGTCTCGGTTATCGGAAATAACTGGGGCGCACTATATTTGGTAACTATGGAATTGGCAACTCCATCTGAGGGCAACATTACTTACACCAGTAATTAGGTGTATGCAGTTAGTTTGGTGTCATGAGCTTAGTGCATAGTAATAATCTCTGTTTTCTATGGTAATTGTCTTCGAAGGAATTATCATCTCTTACTTGTGTTCAACTATTTACTAAACCTATGAATATCACTCAACCTTTGTGTTGATATTTTTAAGCATGTTTATCTCAGGTATTAAAAGGCGATAGCTAACGCTGGAGGCGCTTGGGAATTGGCATGGCATGGTCATAGATGACTCTGATTTACATTTGGGACCACTTAAATTTCTTTATGGACTTATATTCCCGCACAAAAACAATTTTGTAAACTCTGTTTTATCTCAATAAATGAAATCTTTTAAGAAAATATGTTGTTCTATACTTTGTGTTGTGATATCAATCGAGTGGCACCACAATAACATTTACTTCCGCTGCAAACATTTTTGGGGGTGTTACACTCTAGTCCTTGGCTTTGGGCATGCATTAGCCGGGTGACCCTTCTCATTACAGTTATAGCAATGAAGACCATTAATCCCATTCTAAAGCATTACCCTATTCAACCACCTGAGCTCTTTGTTGTTGTAGAGCACCCATGTTATTCCTTACCATTGGATTAAACCCATGACCACCGCCCATCTGACGAACTTTTCCTCGATTCTGAATTTCAACACGTCCATTGTCAACAACAGCCTGATTCCTTGTGTTGGATGAGGTACGAATGCGATTGTTGGATTTGTTTGAGTATCGACAGAAGGATCTAGCAATCATGACAAACCCTTGCTGCAATGCATCGAAAGCTTTTGTATCCTCATTAGATTCACTATAAAGTGCTTGATCGTTGTTGTTGTTGTATGGAACCAATTGAGTTTCTTGAGATTGGTGTTGTGACGGATCATAAGGTGTTATCAGCGGGTTGTGGAGGATTCGTGAATACAGTTTGTAAGGTCGGGAATTGAGGATAACAAGTTTGAGCCCACAAAGATAGTTGTTGATTATCTGTAAGTGATGGCGAAACAGGTATTCCACGGATAACCCTTTCTTTGTCGAGTTCCTTTTGGTGTGGCCTCAAATAGTCGTACAACAGTCCGTATGTAGCATGGTGAAGATTCTTCACTTGACGGACGAAAATGACATACTTTTTCGAATCAGGACCAAGACTACTTAGGAACTTATTGTTGACTGCAATTCTTGGCATGATGATGTTATGTTTTTCCAAGTCATTGATGATGTCTGAGAATCGATGATGATAAGACTCTCATGTCTCTCCTGGTTCAATCATGAAGTGTTTATAAGCCAAGTAAATTTTGGATTCCATGTCCTCTTGATTGAGTTAAGTGCCTTCCATGAGAAGATGAATATGTTCCCACATTGATTTAGTAGTCTTTTGAGCATCAACACTTTGAAGGATCAGTTTGGGTAATCCCAAAGGATGTATTGCATTGCTAGCTCATCGGCTTCAAAATGTAGAAGTTCATCAGCAGTGACGTCAGTAAGACTTGCAATGTTGGTGACATCACCTCTTGGTGGAATAGCATTTGGATCTCCAGGTGTAACGACAGTAGGCATCTGAAACGGACCTCCCAGGATGACCTTCTTTAAGAACATTCCATGTGGCTTCTTTAGATCACAAAACCTAAAGAACCTAATCACCCATTGATCGTAGTTTTTGGGAGTGAGCATTGGAGGTTTATCAAGTGATCCAACCTCATGAATGGATTGTTGGCTACTTAAAGCTTCACGCATCTTTGCAAACCAAGATGGTTCCTTCATAGTATTCCTGGATGGATGTTGATTGTTAAAGTTTATGTAAGGTTGTACTTGAAGACTAGGTGGTGGTTGAAACATATGTGGTTGAATTGCTCCTGGAGTAAATTGTTGTTGAAATTGTTGTTGATAAACTTGTTCTTGTAGATTGAATTGTTGTTGTTGAGGACTGAGTTGTTGTTGTTGAGGATATACATGAGGAAAGTAGTTAGAGTATGGTGCTTGAGACATCTTGAAAACTTGCGTTGTAAAATGGATCTTTGTAGTCGAATGAAACTTTGTTGATGAAGTATCCTTAGGCGTTGAAATCAAGCATAGGCAAGGAAAGACCTTAGGCGTAAAACACCAACTTACGCGTAAGAGGTTAGCTTACGCGTAGGGTTAATAAAACCTTAGGTTATGTATAAACTAAAGACTTAGAAGTAAGAAACATATGCGTAATATTTCCTTAGGCGTAAGATGTGCTTATGCGTAGGAAATGCTTAGGCGTAAGATTTTTTACTCGTAAGCTTTTATGCTTAGGCGTAAAACTAGGGTTTTATCCCAAAAAATCCTTTACACTTTTCCAGTGTAGAAGATATCCAAATTCGAAGTGTTTTTAGGCTTATCCAAGCAAGGAAACACTGAGTAAACCAAGAACACTGAAGATCAAACCTTGAAGAACTTACGCGTAAACTTAGGGTTTACTTATGAGTAAAAAATTAACCAAAACTGATTTTCAGCCCAAAATGTTTCTAAACCAGATTTTTGTGATGAAACAACTTCAATATCACCAAAATAACACAAAAGTGTGAAACTTGATGATCCAAAACTTTAATACACCTTACGCGTAGAACAGACCACACGATTAAATCAAGCTTACAACCAATGAAATACACGTAAAGTTTGAAACTTTTTGCCAAAAACTTAAACTTTATCACCAAATAACCTTTAAAGTACAAGAATCTTGAATTTTAAAGTGAAAAAATCAAAGCTTTTTGCGTATGAAAGTTTTTAAACCGAGAGTTACGCATATCACAAAAAACCTTCAAAAACAAAATCGTTTCACCCAACTATTTGGCGATTGATACCACTGTCAGGTTCCCATATTTGTAACACAAGCATCAATAGAAGAAATATAGATACGAAGTGATTGGTTGAACAAAGCAAAACAATACGCGTAGGAATGAAAGACAAGTTATGCATGAGTATTGAAATGAAATGAACAACCAGCTCTCTAATGAGAGTTACAAGATTATTTATAGGAGGGAACTAGGGAAACACACCAAGTTCCCATCCTTTCCTTATTGGACTTTGTATAGGCTCATGGGCTTTCTACATGATCCTAGCCTAGATTAGTAACATAAAAGCCACAATTAAGCTAACTATTACATATTAATTACTAACACTTGAATTCTAGTTTATTAGTGATTCCAAGAGGTTCTATTCTTTCTTTCAACTACCCTATTTGATTGTGCAGTGCGCGGAGCTGAGAAGTTGTGAGTAATACCATTAGCGTCACAAAAGGCTCCAAATTGCACTTCATTATCGAATTCCCTACCATGATCCATTCTAATAGACATTATAGGACTTCCTAGTTGTCTTTGGATTTTCTTGCTTAATATTTCAAAATAATTAAACGTTTCTGTTTTGTTCTTTAAGAATTTTGTCCATGTGTACCTAGAGTAATCATCCACTATGACTAAAGTGTAGTAGTTGCCTCCATAACTTTGGATAGCGGATGGACCAAATAGATCCATGTGTAGTAATTCTAGACACTTAGTTGTAGGCACCATGTTTTTAGCTTTATGACTAGAATGAACATGTTTTCCTACATTACAAGCATCACAAAAGTGATGTTCATATTTTAACTTAGTTAGATCTCTTACTAGATCTTTGGATGATAGCGATTAAAGAAGTCGCATATTGGCATGACCCAATCTTCGATGCCATAAGGTCGAAGTATCTTCCATAGAGGTAAGACATAGTTTGTCTTTAGGTTCATTACCGATTTTAATGACATAGACTCCATGTTTCCTAATTCCTCTTCCTATGCTTATGCCATTTTTTAATATCTTACTCCCGGTTTTGGTAAAAAGTACATTGCACTTTTTATCACATATTTGTCCTATACTCAAGAGGTTAAAGTTTAGGTTTTCTACGTGACACACATTGTTAATGGTTAGAGATTTGTTAGAAATCGTACCTTTACCAATGATTTTACTTTTTCCATTTCCAAACACACATTACCTCCATTGAATGATTCATATGTGGAGAATAGATCTTTATTTCCTGTCATGTGCCTCGTGCACCCGCTATCCTTGACCCATTCATCCGGGTCTAGGTCGACCTTTAAGCACACCTAAGAAAATAATTAACTCAAAAGTTTGGTCCCCATTTGTTCATGGGTCCATTAGTGTTAAACATTCCATTCATGTTAGACATGTATGGATAAGAAGAGTATGCATTCCATGGAGCAAAGTTTTGAAAAGGAAAACCATTTTGCATATTTGGGTTCCATCCCATTTGATGGTTACTTCTCGGGTAAACATTATTAGGTCTCCTAGATGGATTAGGTTTTGAAAAAGATGGAGCCTTGTTTCTTGCAAAAATAGGATTTAATTTTGGAGGTGGTTGTCTAGTAGTAAAATGAGTTGGTTTCTTCTTATTAACGATAACAAAATCAGTTCTAGATGAAGAAGTTATGTTTTTACCACTGTTTGCTACAGCAGACCCATGGATCCCTAGCTGTACACTAGCCGGTTCCCTTTTTATGGGATCCATGGGATCCGCCACAACAGTGGCTGGTTTTTCTAGTGCCTTAACAAATTGTTTTTCTTTGTTTTCACTAGTTGATGGATCAAGTTGTTGAATACCTAAACCTTTTTGGTTGTTTCCGGTTTTAACACTATCTAATATCATATCTAAAGTATTCGTACTCATTCTAGCGATTTTTGAATTTAGTTGATCAACGAGTTTATGAAGTTGAACGCAAAGTTCACATTCACCACTTCCTATTTTATCCTTTTCTAGACGTTTCAATTTTGCTTTAAATTCTATGACTTCTTTATGTAAATGTTGGTTTTGACTTTTTAAAATCTTGTTATTGTTAATTAGTTTTAAGCTTATATTGCAAAGTTTGTCATATTCATTATGCAATGGGTCATCATCTAGTGATGAGCTACTATAGTATTCGTGATATACCTCATCATTTGCCATGAGACAAATTTCTTCGTCCTCCTCGTCGCTCATTCCCCACGTGCCGCTCACGAACGCCTTTTGATCATCCCGTTTGGGTCCCCACATTTAAAGCAAGCACGATCATCTCTTGGCTTCTAGTCCTCTTTGATTTTTCGGAATCCTTTCTTGTCGTCATACGGTTGTTTGACGTATCTTCCCTTCCTTCTAAAGAACTTTTTAAAGTACCTTATCGCCATAGTACTCCTCATCGTCACTATCCGAAGAGGAGTTCTCTTCATTACTTAAGGCCTTTTTGGCTTTAAGGGCAAGAGATTTGTGTTTCTCTTTCACCTTTGAGGCTTCAGAATCTTTAGCAAGGACAAGCTCGTAGACTTTCAAGCAGCCTATGAGTTCATCAAGGGTGAGGATTGTCAAATATTTTGACTCTTCGATCACCGTCACCTTGGATCTCCACTTGGATGGAAGTGCCTTAGATATCTCCTAACATGGTTACGGCTAGAAAAAGATTCATCAAGTGCTTGTAAAAATGTAATAATAGTATTAAAATTAGCAAATGAATGATCTATTGTTTCCTCATCCGATATTGAAATGTTTTCATATTGTTGAACAAATAAATCAATTTTATTATTTTTAACTTGTTGATTACCTTGATGAGTTACAACTAAAGAATTCCAAATTTCTTTAGAGGTTTTAAGCATAGAAATTCTTTCGAATTCCTTTTTGGGTAAAGCATTATACAAAACCATTTTAGCTTCACTATTTTTAGAAATCTTTTTCTTCATTTCATCACTTAGTTTATCATGAGGTATGTTAACTAAATTTCCTTTATCATCTTTTGAGGTAGCCTCAAAATCGCCTTCAACAATAATGTACCAAAGATCAATATCTTTAGACTTCACATACGTTTCGAATCTATCTTTCCAATATATAAAACCATTAGTTTCAAGTAGTGGTGGTCATTGCATAGATTGCCCTTCTTTGTAATTTTCTGAACCCATAGTGATCAAAAAGTTTTTAAAATACTGTTTACTTTAAAACTTTTATAAACTTAGCTCTTGATGCCAATTGTGGAAAACTAGAAGGGGGGGGGGGGGTTGAATAGTTTGGCCGATTTTATGTTAGTTTCAAAAAACTTTAGATTCGATAATATGTGAGATTGTATGGATGTAGAGAAAGTATAGATCTAATGATAAAGCAAGTAAATAAAGTAAAGAAAAGGATAGAAATGACGCAACTGATTTATAATGGTTCGGCTACAAGGACACCTTCCATGTCCTACTCCACTCCCCGAGTCACCTACTTGAGAGTTCAAGCACTATGTCAACAAACTCCTTCAAATTGGCGGAGAAGCCTTCACAACGTTGCTTACACCTTTTTCGGTACAAAGCTAAATACCGAGTCCGTAACACGGTGGACCAAACCAACACGACTATTACACAACAAATATGTGAAATATCAAATACAAGATCTTCGCTACAAAAATTTTGCGGAGGGACAAATCAATGAAGGTCCCCTTGCTTGTAAGACTTGTAGAATGCTCGTGATCTCGCCTTAGAGAAGGAACTATATGAGAATCACTAAAGAAAGAAAGAAAGAAGTACTCTCTAGATCAAGTGATCTTTTGTTACAAGAGAATGAGAGTATATGAGAGAATTAGTAAGAAGAGGGGTGAGTTATAATGAAGAAATAGCTCTCTATTTATAGGCAAAATCTGCCGCTATTCCCCGGATCCCACGGATCCCTCCCACAAGGCATCCGTCTAGTGTAATCGTAGGGATCCGTGGGACGCTCCTCTTTTGCCCATGGGTTTTATGGTTATGGGTCATGGGTCATGGGTTATGGGTTGGTCCATGGGTATTCTTTTAGATTCAATGTATCTAATGAGTACAATGTATCTAGTCAAGTGGGTATGGGTCAATACAATGGGTTATGGATATGATCCATGGGTTGTGATTTTTACCCATCCTACTATTACAACAAATGATTTATTACAACAATTTTTATTAATTGGCCATATGTAAATGCTTTACAAAAATAACATGTATCTTTATAATTGTACATAAGATAACATTATATTTGTTATCAGCAAAACACAAAGAGATCGCAAAATAGTAATAAAAGTTTTTACAGTTTATTTGTATTAACAGTCATATCTTCATTACTCGAGGCCAATGAGAAAGAAAGTTTAGTTTCTGTTCTCAAAAATCACAAACAAGCTTTCGCTTGGAAAACATCTGACATCCCAGGAATTATTCCCAATTTCTGCAAACACAAAATCAATTTCAAAGATGGAGTCAAACCTATTGCTGAACGTCAACGTCGACTCAATCCCAACATGAAAGGAGTTGTTAAAATGGAAATCATAAAACTTCTCGATGCTAGTATCATTTACCCAATTGAAGATAGTCCTTGGGTGAGTCCCGTTCACTGTGTTCCCAAGAAAGGAGGAATGACAGTTGTGACTAATGAACGGAATGAACTAGTCCCCACTAGAACTTTCATTGGTTGGCACGTTTGTATTGACTATTGGAAATTAAACAAAGCCACCAGAAAAGATCATTTTCCACTTTCGTTCATGGATCAAATGCTTGAAAGACTAGCAGGAACTAAATTCTTTTGTTTCCTTGATGGATTTTCAGGATATTTTCAAATTCCAATCGATCCTAATGACTAAGAAAAGACCACTTTCACTTGTCCTTTTGGAACCTACGCATATTGGCGTATGCCTTTTGGTCTTTGTAATGCACCTGCGACTTTTCAAAGGTGTATGATAGCCATATTCCAATACATGCTTGAAACATCCATGGAAGTTTTTATGGATGACTTTTCAGTCTTCGGGAACTCAGTTGAAGCTTGTCTTTCCAATCTTGATAAAATTCTCGAAAGATGCGAAGATGCACACCTTGTCCTTAAAT
Source organism: Chrysanthemum seticuspe (assembly GCA_019973895.1). NCBI lineage: Eukaryota > Viridiplantae > Streptophyta > Magnoliopsida > Asterales > Asteraceae > Chrysanthemum > Chrysanthemum seticuspe. Next base: position 325,089,418 of record BPTQ01000001.1, on the reverse strand, counting down.
GGGAAAAATTTCACTTCATGGTGACCGAAGGAATTGTCCTTGGCCACAAGATCTCCAGTGCATGCATGGAAGTAGATAAAGCAAAAATCGACATTATCACAAAACTACCACTACCAACTAATGTTAAAACCGTTAGAAGTTTTTTAGGTCATGCCGGTTTCTACCGCCGCTTTATCAAAGATTTTTCAAAAATATCCCGTCCGATGACAAAACTTCTTGAGAAAGAATCTATCTTTGACTTCAATGGTGATTGCATAAAAGCATTCAAAATGTTGAAATCTCAACTAACTAGTGCTCCGATCATGGTTTCACCTAATTGGTCACTTCCCTTCGAGCTTATGTGTGATGCCAGCGATTTTGCTGTTGGAGCCGTCTTAGGCCAACGAGAAGGAAAACACTTTCGACCCATATATCAGCAAAATTATAGTGTCACCAAAAAGGAATTACTGGCCATAGTTTTTGCGTTTGACAAATTCTGATTGTACCTCGTACTCTCAAAAACAGTCGTGTTGACCGAGCACTCGGCACTCAAATATCTGTTCACCAAGCAAGATGCTAAACCGCGTCTAATCCAATGGATTCTGCTACTCCAAATCGTGATCAAAGATAAGAAAGTAGCAGAGAATCTAGCCGCTGATCATTTATCATGTCTTGAAAACCCAGATCTTGAGTAGTTAAAGAAGAAATCGATGATTACTTCCCTTATGAAACTCTCATGACCGTCAATGGAAATGACTATCCTTGGTTTGCTGACTTTGCGAACTATCTCGCTGGAGGAATTCTCAGAAAAGCTTTAACTCATGCTCAAAGGAGCAAATTCTTTTCGGAACTTAAATACTACTTTTGGGAAGAACCATATCTTTTCAAAATGTGTCCTAACGGAATGATCCAAAGATGTGTTTCTGGTTCCGAAGCCCGCAAAATTCTTGACGAATGTCATCATGGCCCAACTGGGGGACATTATGGTCCTTCCACCACAACTAAAAAAGTTTTTGATGCTGGATTCTATTGGCCAAAAATATTCAAAGAAGCACATACACTTGTTCAGAATTATGATGCTTGCCAAAGAACCACCAATCTTTTACGCAGAGATGAAATGCCGTTGACAAGCATCCAAGTGTGTGAAATATTCGATATTTGGGAAATTGATTTCATGGGACCATTTCCTAAATCCCACAAATATGAATACATTCTCGTTGCTATAGATTATGTGTCAAAATGGGCAGAATCTGAAGCTTTACCAACGAACGATGCTCACGTCATCGTTAATTTTCTCAAAAAGCTTTTTTCTCGTTATGGAATACCCAAATCCTTGATAAGCAATCGAGGAACCCATTTCTGTAACCAACAAATGGAGAAAACCATGAAAAGGTATGGAGTTCATCATCGATTCGCGACTCCTTATCATCCACAAACCAGTGGCCAAGTTGAAAACACCAACAGAGCTCTTAAAAGAATACTCGAAAAAACAGTGAAGGATAATCCTTCAGTGTGGTTGAAGAAACTTGACGATGCTCTGTGGGCATTTCATACGGCTTATAAAAATCCTATTGGTACAATTCCTTACAGACTCCTGTATGGAAAAACTTGTCCTTTGGCGTTCGAAGTTGAAAATCGTGCTTACTGGGCTCTCAGAAACTGTAACACCGATCTCAAAATAGCAGGAGAGAAGAGATTCTTGCAATTGTACGAACTCGACTAATTAAGACTCCGAGCTTACGAAAATTCTAAAAAGTATAAAGCTAGAACAAAAGCTTATCATGACAAAAAGCTAAGAGTTCGAAAAGAATTCAAAGCTGGAGATAAAGTTATGCTCTTCAACATGAAATTCAAATTCAAAGCTCCTAAATTATAACCAAGATGGTTTGGAGCATATATCGTTAAACATGGATATCCATCCAGTTATGTCGAACTTTTGACAAACAAGGTGGAAGTTTCATTGTTAATGGGCACCGAATCAAATTATACTACGATAAGGAGCAATTGAATGAAATATCAGTTGAGACAGTTTCCCCCGAAAATGAATTCGAAACCATCACCTTTGTAGCACCTTTTCAAGGAAGAATCCCACAAAGTGTTCCTTGGAAACCATCTACTGAGTTCATCTGGGACGATATTGACGCTACTGGTGAAGAATTCATGTATATCCCCAAACTTTTCAAAATGTTCAAGGCTGCATCTCTGGCCAAGTAAATTCGGGAAGATTTGAGTCGGGCTGATGACTCGTTAATAAAACAAGCGCTTCTCGGGAGGAAACCCGTGTGTTTCCAATTTGATTTTCTGCGGTCACGCCCCAAAGTTTAAAGCTTTGGTTGAACTTAAGTATGGGGGGAGGGGTGCCACATCTTAATAAAACTCTTTTGTTTGTATATAAGATTTTGTGCAGGTAATTGATACGCTTACACAGCGTGTTCAGGGTCAAAGGAACTTCCTTTTCGTCGAGCAAAATTTTCAACACCCTAGGCAGTGAACCTAATCCTTGTAGCGTCCTTATTCTTAATCGCGTTGTGTTTCTAAGGTCGTAGGGTATGCGTTTATCCCTAACTCTTTGAAGCTACCAAACGTTAATGACTACAAAATCTCTAGGATTTATAAACTTTAACTCTAAGGTATTTTTTGGATGTATAGCCTACAATTACTCTAGGTGATTATAAACTAAGGTTCAACAAAGATTAATCAAGCATTATTAGCACAACGAATGACCTATCGCAATACTAGGTCAATCACAATTAAGATAAGAGACAACCAATCAATATTCAATAACTAAGTTTCATATTACCTAAGCAAACACACAAATAAATTAGCCGGACATGGGGAACATGCAAGCATACACACAATCAATGGAAGACATAATTGAATTAATGAAGTAAAACACTTATCTTGATGTAAGATAGGGTATGGAACCCTAAAATACTGTACAAGACAGCCTTGGTTCGGTTTAGGTTTTTACTCCAAAAGACTACACACTCAAAACTGGAAAATTCGGATTCTATATATAAGGTTACAACTGCGACGACGTCATCCTTTAATCTGTGACGCTGTCGGGTCGCCGTTATTAGGGTTTCGTTTTGGCCACGTTAGCATTTCGTCGCGTCACCCTTTAATCTGCGACGCCCTACTCTTTTTAAACCTGAAGTCGTCACTTGTAAATAAGCAATTTGGCTATCGAGTCGTCACAAAACTTGTCAGACGGCGTCTCTAGTAGAATCTGACGCTGTCCTAGGTAGAACCTGACGCCGCCCCCTTTAGTTCCAGCAGCCTGAGTGTCTCGATTCTTGACTTTAGCCATTTTCTTCGTATATTTTTGCCTTTTCGTCCGAATAAGTGTCATTCTAGCAATTTGCCTTCAAGAGACCTAAAAAGTGAAAAGGAACGATATTAAGTAATAACAGATACAAAAGTGATCAAATAAGGGCTTAAACGACCCTTCAAAAAGGTACATTTTAAAACCTTATCAAATATCCCTACACTTGGTATTTGCTTGTCCTCAAGCAAATGTGCTTTTAGCCAATTAATTTATAAGTTAGGGGTCATGAAGGATTAGTTTAGAACGATCCACCACACATATAAGCCCCGCAAAAGTCATAAAAAGCACAGAAAATTACATACTAGCACCTCACATGGGGTGTTTGGATACTCACATCTCTCGGGTGTATATGAAATATAACAAGTTGGAAATGGAAGATAAACACTCATTAACTAGTCCTAGTACATAGATTACCATAGGCTTAAGACTAGATCAAACCTCCATCGCTTTGGCATAAGCACCTAGGAAAGACTATCCAAGAGGTCTTTTAAAGGGTTGTAATGTTAGGCTTACGGTAGGGAAACAAAGGCTTTGGTGGGATAGGCTATTTAGTGGTGGCAAGTCAAAAATCTTTATGTTACAAGCATGCAAAGAATGGTGTTGTTAAGCCAAGACTCGACACTCTAAACTCTAGATAACTGAAATAAACAAACATAAATTTAAATATAGATGTAGGATGGTAGCCCGTATGTTTGTTTGTTTATAGGCACATCCCTACACTTGAGTTTTTATTACTCTAACACTAATTTGACCCGAATTGAAAAGATCAAAACACTTGGAGTACATTATTATGCAAATAAAGGGAATTTGAATTTAACGTTCCCTTCCCGTCATTTCATAAAGTTTAACTTTTCCCATGAGTCACAATCGTCCCAAAACTGTGTACAAAGGATATGACTCGACTTAGCAACTTATGCAAGCAACTAGATAATTGAACTAAGGTTTAAGTGTGATAACATTAATGCACTAAAAGTGAGTGCATACAAGGTAGGCTAAGGCGATTTGGGTGTACATTTTGGGGTGGATTGTAAACAATGCTCTTCATTGATATTCCGGAAAACCAAAACATCACGAGAACCGCGAAAGGGATAGGCTCTGAGGGGTTAACTAGGGTATCGTGTACTAAAGATGAGTACAACGCAAGGGTGTGGGGAAATTACTCAACCAATGTGGAAGAAGTAATTACATTACGGGTATCAAATAAGGGTTATCCTAATTCCTCTTTTCATTTAGTTATTCCTAACTACACAAGTGTAGTCTTACTAGCTATCTCAGAATGCATCACAAAACAAGTTCTAGAATCTATTATACTATCGGTTCACACTCTAAGCATTAAAGATGAATGCTTTAAATCCTACAAATCTAAGGGCGAGCCTCACATTTTGGGTGTAATTTAAGTGGTAAAGGGGTTTTTGTGCTGGTCATATAATTTCCTATCTATGAGACGCTTTATTAAGACTAATGGCCCACTCCTATATGTCATAAAAAAATTTAAATTTGGTGCGAAAATTACCCTAACCGATATTTCTCATGGTTTATTACACAAATGAATTTGGACAAAGCAAATAATCAAGGATAAGCATAGTTTCAAAGTTTCCATTTTATTTTCCCTCCCTACACATAAACTGAACATTGTCCCCAATGATCCCAGAAAGTATCAAAGTTATGATAATGGAAGGTTATTAAAGATGAAAGAAACTAATACTCCCCTGATTAGCTCGGTAGGATCCGTGTGAAGTGGTGGTTACATCTTTCTTCAAGAAGAACGTTTGCGTGAAAAGCTCCTTCTCATCTTATGTATCTTCTTCTTGATAAATTAAACCTGCACACTTGAAGAAAAAAAACGAAACCTTCTCGTAAAATCGGCGGTAGCAATATATATATATATGACTCTACTAAACTAAGATATAATGTTTGTGGAATGGATGTTTACAGATTTTCTGGAAAATTCCAAAAATTTATAAGTAGCTCAGAAAACGAGAAAAAGTAATCAGTTGTTTCTGCCCCTTCCTGACGCCGTCAGGTTGCGATCGTGACGCCGTTAGGTTATCCTGACATAAACTGGTCTGGGATTTTCTGGAAAAAATTTCGGAACATTTTTATCTTTAGAATCTGGAAAAATTTCCTGCAAAACATCCATTATGACTCGATACAAGCATTTGACTCGAACAAACACACATGTATATCTTTTAATTAATTGTAATTCTCATGTTTACAATTGTTTTGAAAACGTGTGTAATCCTCCCTACACTTATCCCTTATGTAAAATACCTTTATGTGTAATTAAGATGAGGTAAAAGACAAAATAAAGCATTTTTACAAATTTAAACATGAGAATAAACAATAAATAAAAGATACACGACACACAAACAAGCAAACAATTAGGCATGGGTTGCCTCCCACGAAGTGCTTTTCTTTATTTATGAGTCTTGTAGCTAGACTCGAAGTCGTGCCCCTACATGACTTCATTACAGTCACCTTCTTCCTCATGACGGTCTCTATTAGGTGATTCCATGTTGTAGAAATGCCCTATGACGCACCTTTCTAAGAGGTCATCCTCTCCCCACTCAGTTCTATATTCTGGTCCTATGTTCAAGAAATCCTTATAGAAACCGAAAATCTTAGCCATAACATAATCTACTCCTTTCTCCTTATCTTCCTCATTCCTATAGTAGACCGATAGTTTAAGTTCCTTTTCATCATTGGAGAGTGATGAAAACTTCTCAATCTTAAACGACATTTGGTAAGCTACATCATCGGTCTCATCCTTGAATCGTAGTATTCCTAATAAGGGATCATAAGTCATCCCGGTGCTTTCTATGAAAGGCTTCCCTAGAATAACGTGGGATAAGCTAGGATCTATGGCCATACTAATGTCGTTGACAATCATGAAATCTGTAGGAAACGTGAAACTACCTACATACACTGGCAATCCCTTAACTCTACCGAGAAAATTGCAACTAACCCTAGGATTATTGGGATCTTGCCTAGTTGGGATAGGCTTCTTCATTACCCAATTATAGTAGGTGCTGGTCATTATGTTTATTGGGGATTTGCGGTCAATGTAGGCCTTTGCCACGAAAACGAGTCCTATGCAACATGGTATGTTAAGATTCCAAAGGTTCCCACACTTGATCCTAGGGCTTCTCCTAACATACATGTGACAGAGGTCACACACTAAGTGAGGGTGGCGAGATGATAGTTCTTCTTCCATAGGAAACTTATTGAAATAGTCATTGTCTACTTCATCTACTTCCTCGGTTGTTTCATTCCTAGGTGTTTCACTAACCTCAAGTATCGTTTCATGGTTCGCTTCGTCATTTGCTATATTAGGTTTCACTAAGGTGATGGTATTGACGAATTGAACGTGCTTAGCTAGCTTACTTGGGTCCTTAATCTCTACACCAGAAGTTTCAGGAGTTGAGATAGCATTAACCTTCCTATCACTATTGGTGGTGGCTATCAAGAGCTTATCTATCTTCCTATCCATCTCGGCTTGTTGTTGGTTAAAACGGTCCGAGAGCTTAGCTATTTGAGCTTCTTGGGATGCGACTAGGTGTTGCAACATCCCCTCAACGTTTTGTTGGTTAGGGCTGTGAGATGGGGTCCATGAGAAATCATTGGATGTGAATTCTTTGGTTTGTCCCTAATAAAAGTCGGGCTTACCCTTCCATGCTTCTCGGGCGTCATTAAAAGTCCTAGGTCCGGGTGTTGTAGGGAATCTTCCTCCCGTTCCATTAGTGCGCGAGGATGCGTAGTCAACGGAAGCTTGTTCGGGAAATCTTATGCAAGTGCACGTGTTATGAGGACCATTACACGACTTACATGAGGAAGAAACTTTGTTCACTTGGCATGAAGACTTAGGATTGTCGTAGGAGCTCATTAGGAATTTAACTTGATCTTCAAGCTCGAGCATCCTACAGTCGGAAGGTTGTGAGTCAAGGGGAGGCAAGGAGATTGCCTTTACGTTTTTGGGCAGCTCACGGGGGTCATTCCAACATTCGTTGTCATAGAGAGAAAGGTCCTCTATTATACCCCATGATTCTTCCGCGGTGAGATCACTAAGTTTTCCACATGCCGCTTGGTCAATGGATCGCTTGGTGGGAAGTTGACATGATAGTAGAAGAGTTGGACTTGAAGCCAAAGATCAATGCCATGATGAGGAACTCTATGGAGTAAGTCCTTGAATTGAGTCCATGCTTCGTAGAGAGATTCACCTTGATGTTGTTGGAACATCAAGATTTCATTCCTAAGCTTGGTAGTTCTCCCCGGTGGGAAAACTTGAGCAAGGAAGCGAGAGGTGAGATCATCCAAACTTGAGATGGAGCCGGCGGGAAGTCGCTCAAGCCAATAACAAGCTTGGTCGCGTAGAGAGAATTGGAAGAGACGCAGACGCGTGGTCTCCCAAGTAGTAGCATCGAGGTCGATGGAATCGACAATTTTAAGGAAATCCTTAAGATGCTGATTAGGATCTTCAGAACGAAGTCCATGGAATGCACATCCGTTTTGCACCAACCGGATGGTGTCGGATCGCAGGGCTAATGAGGTGTTATTACATTCTGTTGCATATGCATTTGATTATATCTCTCTTGATTCTATTGTTTATGTGGAAAATGTTCAGAATACTGATACTGTGTCACAAATCAAGTCTTTAAAAGCTGAAAATGAACGATTGTTAAACGAGCTTTCAAATGCAAAATCGTGAACTCGCTTTGCAAAACAAAATCAACCAGTTGCATACCAAAACTCTTTATCCAAAACTTGAGCAACTGGATGATCAAAACGCGTCTTTGAAATGTCAAATTTCAAAATATGACCAAGAACTTGCAAAAGTTAAAAAGGAATATGGTGTCATATTTGATTTACTCAAACAGACTCGTGATGAAGCATCAAAAGAACTTGATCATTATCTTGCACACACTAAAGAAGTCATGAATGTTTATGGAAATATTCGTTCTAAAAATCAAGGTTTGTTGCACACTATTATTGAGTTAAAAGAGAAGTTAGGAAAGTATGAACAAGTTAAGATTAGTAACACTAAGGTACTTGCACCTATAACCCTTAGAAAAAGTGACACTAGAATGCCTAATATCAATCCACAAGAAACTAATGTGCTTCCCTCTACTGAAACAAGAATAGTTGCCTCTTTTCCATACACCCGCACTTCACAGCCTAGGAGTAATACAAGGAAGAATAGGAAGTTGCGACGTAAGAAAAGAACAATAAAGAATGCTGAAGTAGAAGAACACCCTAGGACTTTGAATAAAACTCAAGTTGCACCCACTTTAGATATTGCATCTGTCAAATGTAATGAACAAAGTGATGTAACAAATGCTGAATCTTTAAGTACTCTTAATGTTTTGTTTGAAGCCTCTTTTGTTGGTTGTCGTAAAAGCGTGTTTTCTGGTTGGCATGATAAATGTGTTGCTAAGGCTATCTTGAATCGTAAGCGGAATAATAGAAAAAGGAATACCTCTAGGCCCACTAATGCTTCTAAGTTTGTGCTAGGTAAACCACCCTCTAGTGTTCCAACTACGATCATTGATGTACCCATAGAACCCCCTTCACCTCCTAGGAAGAACTTATCACCTAGTTCATTCACTAAGATCAAAGCTAAGAAAGGGTTATCCGTGGACTACCTGTTTCGCCATCACTTCCGGATAATCAACAATTAGCTTTGTGGGCTCAAGTATGCTATCCTCAATTCTTGAATTTGCCAACAACTTTCACAAATCCTCCACAACCATCTGCAACAATTACACCATATGATCCGTCACAGCACCAATCTCAAGAAACTCAATTGGTTCCATACAACAACAACAATAATGATGAAGCACTTTACAGTGAATCTAATGAGGATACATAAGCTTTCGATGCATTGCAACAAGGGTTTGTCATCATTCCTAGAGCCTTCGGCCGATACTCAAACAAATCCAACAATCGCATTCGTACCTCATCTAACACAAGGAATCAGGTTGTTGTTAACAATGGACGTGTTGAAGTTCAGAATCGTGGTAATGTTCATCAGATGGGCGGTGGTCAAGGGTTTAATCCAATGGGAAGGAATAACATGGGTGCTGCATAACAAAAAAGGGATCAAGTGGTTGAACAGGGTAATGCTCAGAATAGGATTAATGGTCTTCGTTACTATAACTGTAATGAGAAGGGTCATCTAGCTAATGCATGCCCAAAGCCGAGGATAAGAGGCAGCGCCTATCACAAAGAGGCTTTACTCTTGGCTCTTAAGGATGAAGCTGGTGGAACTCATACGAACAAGGAACAGAGCTTCATGGAAAATGCAGATTCTGATGATGATATGGAGGACTTGCAGGCTAATGCAGCAGTTATGTTGATGGCTAACAAGCACAAACTCCACATGAGTGACACAGGCCCAGTGTATGACACTAACGGCTTGTCTCAGGTACCGGATCAAACCATATTCATTACTGATATGATATCTCCGCCTACATCTGTACTGACTAGGATCAGAGTGTTCAACATGAGCCGTCTACATCTCATTCGGAGGATAATCAAATAGATCCCGTAGTTATATTTGACGATCAAGATGATCTTATGGTTACCATTGATAATCAAGTTGACTCCGTGGTTATACTTAAGGATCTGACTAATGATTATGTTGAAACTCATGTTGAACAAGCTGAACTTCCGTCTGAGCTCATGACCTTAGTTAAAGACCAAGCATCTCGCCTGGAAATATGCAAGGACATCAACAAGCAATTAAAGGACAAAAATTCACTGTTAACTAGGGATATTGAATGCTTAAAAAACCAACTCAACGTTTTTAAAACTCAAGAAAAACGTGAAAAAGGTTTTGAGGTCGCTTTTGCTAAATCTTACCAAAACAGAAAATCATTAGAACAACAGATACGTGCTCTAGTCGCATGCAAGAATGCTTTGTTGTCTCAAATAGAACAACTGAAATATGATCATAAACAACAACTTAACGCTCTCACTTTGGAAACTCAAAAAGCCAAGTCTGAGTTTTTAACTTGTCAAAAACAATTCTCTGAGTACAAAAAGCATTCAACGAAACGAATAGATGCCTATCTGGAAGAAATTGTCGACTTACAAAACAAAATCAAAGAGTTTCAAAATGTTGTTTATAAACATGGTGAATCAATCACAACGATTCAAAAGTTTACTTTCAAACCAAATCCAAATGGATATGGACCGAATCTTGCTGATTACAAACCTATGTTTTCAAATACAGCATTCAAACCAAATCCTAAAGTTTACAGTGCAGAACATAGAATTGATGATTCCATTATGAGTGTTGTTGTATATAATCGTCAAGAGGAATTAGATGCAGAAGACGAGAGTCGATCAAAATTATAAAATGTTGTTTATAACAAACCATTTAACTATTCAAAAGCCGTCACTTTCATCGCATAACAGGATACTTCTAACACACCTTGGGTTATCCCATCTATTTTTGAGTCTTCTAATGTTGGTCCCCAACCCAATTCCGCACAAATTAATGGTCCTTTACCTTCACTCAGTGACATTAAAAGAATACCCAAAAGTCGTTAAATTCTTAGATATTTTGACACTTTCCTATCTGACCTCAAAATTTTAGAACGTGGGATTGAATTTCATTCTAAAATAAAAGTTGAACATTTTCAGTCGCCTCAGGTGCGAGAACAAAGAGATATTTTTCAGAAAAAGAATTTTACCCCATGTTCAAAACTTGAAAAATTGTGCACTGTATTGGGAAAGGGAATTTCATTAGGAACTTGGACTGATGAAAATAGTTTTCGAGAAAATAGAAACATCTATTTCAAATACAAAACGTAAAAAGAAAATGTTACAAAAACATGTTAATCGACTCTTGGAAGATGTTATTTGTGCTGATATCCATAATGTGGTGTTATTACATTCTGTTGCATATGCATTTGATTATATCTCTGTTGATTCTATTGTTTATGTTGAAAACGTTCAGAATACTGATACTGTGTCACAAATCAAGTCTTTAAAAGCTTAAAATGAACGATTGTTAAACGAGCTTTCAAATGCAAAATCGTGAACTCGCTTTGCAAAACAAAATCAACCAGTTGCATACCAAAACTCTTTATCCAAAACTTGAGCAACTGGATGATCAAAACGCGTCTTTGAAATGTCAAATTTCAAAATATGACCAAGAACTTGCAAAAGTTAAAAAGGAATATGGTGTCATATTTGATTTACTCAAACAGACTCGTGATGAAGCATCAAAAGAACTTGATCATTATCTTTCACACACTAAAGAAGTCATGAATGTTTATGGAAATATTCGTTCTAAAAATCAAGGTTTGTTGCACACTATTATTGAGTTAAAAGAGAAGTTAGGAAAGTATGAACAAGTTAAGATTAGTAACACTAAGGTACTTGCACCTATAACCCTTAGAAAAAGTGACACTAGAATGCATAATATCAATCCACAAGAAACTAATGTGCTTCCCTCTACTGAAACAAGAATAGTTACCTCTTTTCCATACACCCGCACTTCACAGCCTAGGAGTAATACAAGGAAGAATAGGAAGTTGCGACGTAAGAAAAGAACAATAAAGAATGCTGAAGTAGAAGAACACCCTAGGACTTTGAATAAAACTCAAGTTGCACCCACTTTAGATATTGCATCTGTCAAATGTAATGAACAAAGTGATGTAACAAATGCTGAATCTTTAAGTACTCTTAATGTTTTGTTTGAAGCCTCTTTTGTTGGTTGTCGTAAAAGCGTGTTTTCTGGTTGGCATGATAAATGTGTTGCTAAGGCTATCTTGAATCGTAAGCGGAATAATAGAAAAAGGAATACCTCTAGGCCCAGTAATGCTTCTAAGTTTGTGCTAGGTAAACCACCCTCTAGTGTTCCAACTACGATCATTGATGTACCCATAGAACCCCCTTCACCTCCTAGGAAGAACTTATCACCTAGTTCATTCACTAAGATCAAAGCTAAGACTAGTTGGAGATGGCAGAAATGGTTACATAATATACTTGGATTTAAATGGATACCTAAAATCATTGATATGTGTGTTTCTACTATAACTGCTTCGGAAGCTTCTAACTCTTTGGGTTCCACATATACTTCTACTCCATCTGTGTCGTCTGTGTATAATGCAGGTGATACAGATAATCCTTTGGATTGTTGATAGCGGATGTTCCCGACACATGACAGGCAATCTCAAACTGTTATCAAACTTTGTTGCAAAGTTCATTGGCACTGTCAGATTCGGGGATGATCACTTCGAAGCTATCATGGGCTACGGAGATTACATCTGTAGGATCGATATATTATTGTGTTTGATGATTTGGGTGGTCTTGGATGATCAAAATACATGATAGCTATTTTAGAGAGAGAAAGTAGAGAGATGGTGTTCTTGGTAGAAAGTTGGTTCAATAAAATGTACAAGGTTAGATTGCCAAGCCACACCCCTTCCATGGATGGAAGGGGTATTTATAGTTTACAACCTACACGACCTCTTATCGGCCTGTGGATCAGGGTTACAGTGGGTAAAAACCCGTCCTTCCTCCACGGTGTACACTAAACTATACTATGCTAATAATTAACTAACTAACTACTAAATAACGTAAATACCGACATGTCTACGAGCTAACATATGCTAAACCTTAATTGGGGTGACCGACACTTTAACATGGAATTTCCAATTCCTAACAATCTCCCCCTAAGGGAGGTCACCCCATGATTTACATTTTAAATCCTAGCATTCTATTCTGTACTTCGTTCTTGAGCTCGTAGACTTAAATTCTTCAAATCTGCAATCTTGTGCTTTAGTAGTGATACTTCAAAGTCCGCATAGTTTAGTACTTTCAGTGGAGGTCTTTGAACTGATCCACATCTTTGATGATCTTTAAGCTTTCATTGAGATCATCAACCACAGTAAATCTCTCTGGATCATCCATATTTGTTTTGCCATCATGTGAAGTTGTGACTTTGGACCGACATGCTCACACTTTTTGATAATGACATCTTTTCATCAGAGTAGCGGAAGCTTTTACTGGTTCAAGATATTTGCAGCAGCGTAGCAGAATCATTGTATAAAAATATCTGAGCCAGGTTCTGTAGATATGCACAAGTCATGATTTCTTCAATTAAGTGTGGATGCTGTGAGCATGCGGCTTTGGATTGACTCCTCAATTCTGATCAGCTGCAACCGTCCAAATGTACCTGCAAACAACAGTTAGTAATAAAACACACAAAAGTGTCTTTCATCACTTTCGTTGAATTGAGGTACACGGCCCACGGTTCCCCGTTGATCAGTACAAGTATTGCCTGTGATCAGGTAGGATTCCTAAGAATCTCCTTGACAGATTTCGCAGCTGTTCTAGCCGTTCTCAAACCAGAACGTCTCAAAGAAGACAACACGGAGTGAGTGAACCAGCAAATTGAGATTCACTGATTGATGAAAAATGATTTGAAAAACAATCGTGTATTGTTTAGAACAAAGAGTTTTGCAATGCGACGAAGGTTTTATGAGAAAGATCAATTTTCAATCAAAAATACCTTTTGTATTTGAATAAGAATACATATTCGATGTGCTAGAGAAAAGAAGAGATTCGCACATCGAACGGTTTTTCCAAAAATATTTTTTCAATCAGAGATACTTTTTGTGTTTGAAAACATAAGTACACATTCGACGTGCAAGAGAAAAGAAGGTTTGCACATCGAATGGTTTTTCTAAAAGTATTCGTCAATTCATTTCCTGGACCAAGGTTGATTCACGAGTGAATCATCCCATCGTTTCAATCCAGTTGTCACAAGCTTGATCTTTAGAAAAGATCTCACATGCCACCTACCAAGAGCTTGTTTGATGTTGGCTCTAGAAGGCTTTCCATCTTCATCGTGAAATGTTTGCATATCACTCAGATGTTCTGGCAATACCACAAGGATAATGCGTATGACTCTCAATATATACTTACTTTCCATATTGTGTGAAACAGCAAGTCTTCATTAATTTTGTGTCCTAATGAGATATTGTGGATGATCTCTTGGCTCTAGACTCGATTGTGCACATTTGGATCCTATGCCGGAGACTAGGAGAGGGTCTCCTTCTTCAATATCAACAATCTCTAAGAGAAAGTCGATAGATTATGTCGGTTCCCCGTGAGAATGAATTGAGTAGCTTGGGAAGTTGTAGTGCAGTGCATCACTGGGTCCATGATGTGTTGTCTTCAATACCAATGTTACCTTAGTAAACACCAGTAGCATATGTATTGAACCCGGTTTCTGCCCTAAGGTTGAATTATTGGAGGGCTATTTCTTTTCACCCTTTTCATATTCATTTCTTTTTCATTCTTCAACCCCTTCAGTGCTTACCGAGACTTCATCACTAGAACCTTGTTGGGTTTATTCCAGTACTAGTTTTGTCTCAGTCCGCACTCTTCCCATATTCTAATGTTTCTCCTTTTTTTCAATATACCTAAGGACTCTACACTATCTAGTGGATTGTCCCTGGGTAGATCCCTCCGGTTCTGGCGGATCGTGGGAACAAATACCTAACCTAACCATCCTTATAACTCCATGCATAAAGTAAAATGGTCGGTCTTTTGATACAGTTCATTCCTTCTCAAAACCAATTGAAAAATCATTTGGAAAATCAATCAAGGTACTTGTGATATCAAATCAAAGCATTTTGTACCTTAATAGTTTTGATCATTTAGAAACCCCCCCCCCCTCAACATGTGCATATGATTTAGAAATTGTTTAGCACATGGAGGCAAGAGGACTTTGAAATATTTTCTTTGATCACAATTTCCATGGAAAAAGCCATTTGATTTTCTTTGGTAAATTCTCCCCCTCAATATGTTCATAGGATATTTGAAATCATTTTATCACATAGAGGAAAGAGTTCTTTTGTAGCACATCCACGATCACAAAAGCCATTAAGAAACCATTTGCTCCCCCTCAATATGTGCATCGATAACCGAAAGAGTTTAGCACATATTAGAGAGAACTAGCACTTTTGAATCAAATAGATCATCCTTTATCAAATTTCATAATTAAATCACAAATTCTCCCCCGATCAAATATATCAAGCCCTTTGAGATTTTGGATCCCAAGTGATTTAATACGGTTTAGAAAACATGGGAGAATATGTGGCCTGGTTTAAATACTCATCATGTTTTTGGATAAATCCTCCTCCTCAACATGTGCATTGTGTATTTCAAATCGTTTGGCACATGGAGGCAGGAGTGCCTTTGAAGGACTAAAACCAATTCCATTAAAACTGATTTGAGATTTAAATCACGATCTCTCCCCCGATCAAAAATATCAAACCATTTGAGATTTGTGATCCCATATGATTTAAATCATTTATAAAATTTTGGGGAAAGACGTGGCAAAATTTAATTTTGAAAAATGACAGATAAGGACCATTTAGACGTTAAAGATTGTTAGTGTCAGATATGATTGTTTTTAACAGATCTTTTAAGTAAAATAAAACAATTTCACAATCAAACAAGAACAGAAAAAATTTCATTTTGAAAGACCTTGATTTTTAAAGAAAATCATACCATGACATAACATTAAATCTTTAGATCATCACATTTTAACGTACAAATGGACTCTTTTGAAGATATATTGTTTGAAAATACTTTAAATTAAATCACTCTCCCCCTCAATCGATGACCGAAGTCGTTGATTGAGTGACTTAAGTTTTGATAAAATAAAGTCCGGTGATTTCCAAAATTTAGTTCAATTAATTTTCAAAACAATATTTTCCATTTTCAAAACAATGTTTACAAAATTGTTTAAAAATGGTATCCTGCACAAAGATACGTTAGGTGGTTGAGAAGCTTCTGTTTTTGCTGTAGGGCTTGGAAGAAAAACCGTCTGCTGATGCAGTGAGACTTCTTACGTTGCATTTTAATGCCAACTGAGGTCAAATTAAGCTCCGTTTCTTCAATCACTTAGAAGAAAACCATCCGCTGATGCAGTGAGACCTCTTACGTTGCATATATGCCAACTCTCCATAGAAGTCCAATTAAGATCCGTTTCTTCATTTGTCAACCCAAGATATAGTTACCCTTTCCTTTCGGCATCCAATCATCAAATTATGTGGGATCCAGACCGGGAACATACTTATATACCAATATACCTGCATAGGTTAGTGAACACACATATAGATATATGGCGGTCGACATCACCCAAACAACAATCGACTAATTCAAGCTAATTCAACATATCAATCAGTTCATAAAAGGTATGGGAATAATGTGTTCATCAAACTATAATCATCTAATCCTAACAATCACATCCTAGACACCTAGTCCTTCAACATAGGCAATTATGTATTTTAATTAAGCACGTAGGATAATTAAGAAAGTCCGTTTGATGATGTAAATTTGAAAACATTCTACCCCTAAATCAATGACTCATTTTATGAAAAGATTAAAAGCGCGGAACTCATTGATTGAGTTTTCAATTAATTTCTAAGACTCTGAAACTGATTGATTTTAAAGCAACTCATTTTCCACCATTTTGTTAAAACAAATATTTTTCTAAAGAATTTTAGAAAGAAAAATATTTGAGTGGGAACAGCAGTCCTTCAATATGTTTTCCTCATTTTGTTTTAGGACAAGTGCACGAAATATTTGAAAATTGGTTTAGCGTAGCACTTTCCTTTCTTTGAAGAACGGGTTGCTATATGAAATAATAGCAAACCATAGTTAAAGCACGGGTTACAGTCTGAAGTAACTGCAAGCCATAATTTGTGATATGTATTGAAAAAGAATATTTACACCTCCTGCTCGAACTTCATCTAAAGTCCCGTGCCATTATTGAATGACATTTCTAAGACCGAAGATGTTATCGATACCAGACGACATGTCTTGAGAAAACAATATTTTTGGTATTTTTCAAATTTTCTAATTTTTTATGGAGTTTTGTTGGTTTTATAATTTTCTATTTTTTTTTGGTTTTATATTTTTGTATTTTGGTTTTTGATAAATATTTACAAAGATAGTATAGATGATATAGTTAAAGAAGATGATGATACGAGTACCGAGATAAGGATATCGAGCAGCCCCATTGTAGAAGATAGAAGTCATCATCTCTTAAACATTCACCACCAAAGCTTCCAAGGCTCTTGAATCGAAGAGAGAAATTGAGCCACTTGAAAGTGAGACTTTGGTAGCTTCCCCCCAAACCATAAATCTTCTTATTGAGCAGATTCTAAGCTTTCTTTCAAGCTTGCCTTAGCCAGATGCACAAAGACGCACACCATATCATCGATCTTGCGGCTCCATATAAGAAGGATCATTGTAAGTCTCCGTTTGGGGTTATATCATCAAGAAGAACAGCAACGTATCATCCCACTCATAAATAATCTTCTTAAATTTCATAACCACTGAAGTCAGAAGCAATCCATTCCAAAAGGTGTCAAGAGACCACTTCCCCCACGTAGTTGAATTGATGCAGTGAGTCTCTTAGACTAGAGCTCACGAACCCGAATACACATACCCGAAGACAAAGAAACTTATACCATCGAAGTAGCAGATTAAGTCCAATAGCCAAAGAATAACCCCGATGTATACTTTTCTCTCCCCCTGAAGAAAATGTATGAAGCTCAAGAACCCGAAGTACCTGAATGCCCAAAGAGAGAATAACCGATAACATTGAAGAAGCAGGCCGAATCACTGATTATCTCTGCGGAGGACAATCTCTGCGGATGTCCACTCCAGAATAAGTGATTATATCTCTGAATCACTGATTAAGCCCTCAAGTAAAACAGCTGAGCATCCCCAATGTACACAATTCTCTCTCCCCTGATGATTGCGATAACATGGAAATCATCACACACTTGTGTACCTCTTTCATCATCAGAAACTAACTCTTACATCTCTTCCCCAACGTAGTTGGAATAAGAACACTAAACGCCTTGATGAGTAAAACCTTGAGTTTCTCTACGGTTATGACATTTGTCTTCCCGGGATATCTTCAATTACTTAGAAGTATTAAGTTCATCAAGTTTACTCGCGTTTAGATACGTGTCTCCTTCCCCCTTGCTGGTTTTGATACTTCAGAATCAGCAACTCTTTGTAAGCCCAAATACTAGAAATCGGTTGAGAAGAACACTTGAACACTTGTGGGAATCAATTTGCTGAAGAATATGAGCAAGTCTAATTGGGGATTAAATTCGACATATCACTCTCCCCAAATTAGTGCTCTCCCCTAAACTGAAAATCTGTTAGATAACATCCCAGATTAAGAAGAAGTCTTTAGATCGTTAAATGCAACATGTTTTTAGTCTTCTAACACAGAAAATGTAGAACCGACTGTAGACTCGACCTTCTTCAAAATTGTCCAGTTGGGGAATAGATAACTTCAACTTACACCAAAAAGCATCCCACCAAAAAGCATCCCAATTAACTTACATCTTGCAAATCCCCTTAACTAAAATCCCTCCCAATCAAACAAGAACAGAAAGATGTTCATCAAGGAAATAAACAATCAGGCCGCAACGAACACACAAGATGGTAACACCAAACTACCAATCACATCAAACAAGAACAGAGAGATCGTTCGGAATCATCATGTTGATGTATACGTAAAGCATTAACCGGAAGTACTTTGTTGATAAACTCATCAATCCGAGTGAAGATGTCAACAAACGGCTCTTAGAAGAAACTCCATGTAAAGATGACCCGATAAGAAGAAGCTCGGTTCTTACATGAGTTAGGAGCCATAAGACCATGAATTCTCAGATGTCAATCAACCATGCAGAATTATCACACTTCTTCTCCCCCTCAAGAATTGCATACGGAGATGCCATTCTTGATTAAACAAGTGAAAAATCATCCAAATGTAATCAATTCGCACTTCTCCCCCGTAAAAATTAGCACAGGATGTCGCCATCGTCATAATAGTTGAGCAAGTGGAATAAGAAAACAATCATCGAAAGTCCGGTTCACTTGATAAATGAAAGCGCGTGGAAAAAGCATGAAGCATGTTGATGAGAATGGTCATAATAGAGAAGATTTCTCTTCTTCAGAAGATAAAGCGCACTGACGCGTACACTTTTCTTTTCTTTAGCGAATGAGGCATGAACTATATGTCATAAATCTCTCTCTTTTCAATCTCTTAGAAAAACATGTAATCATCACCATTATAATTCAGCAGGCTTTTTGTAGTGACAGCTGATGGAGAAAACCCAATATGATGAATTTGACCCTGAAGTAAAACAACCCGAACTCGTGACTTATACTTGCACATATGTAACAAAGAGCGGTGCCAATTTCCATTAGCATCTCTAAGTACTCTCTAAGTACTCTATACTCTTCAACCAACCAACCATCAAGTATAAGACGTACATTACCTCTTGAAAATCCACAATTGAATGTGACACTGAGCACTACAATGTAACTCCTTAAAGTGATAGTTATTTTGTGGTGGTATGAGCCCAATTCCCCCAAGTGGTAAAAGAAAAGGTAAAAGACACCCAACAATAACTATATTTCCAAGTCTTCGTTTTTGATAATAAGCTCGAACAAGGATCTTGAAGAATCTGCATCTAACCATCCCCGATACCTTCAGATACTAAGTACACTCGCCCGTGATATTTCACTTCAACCTCAAATAAATAATACTGAATTAACGCCATTGTCACATCTTCTGAACTGCTCAAATCTAGCCTTCTTTGACATTTAAATGAACTTTGATAATGGTTTCATCCCGACCATGGTTAAAAGCACATAACCCCGTAAAACCATGTAATAACCAAACTGCCATGACGATAATCCAAACACACATCCAATTCTTGAAATACACCCTTTTATCCCTTCTTCAAAGCAGAAACCGTAGCACCAGCATCAGATAAGATCTAGAAATACACTTTCCTCTCTCCAGGATGGTTCAATCATCACGGGATTTTACAATTCTATGGTCTAAACCGAGAAATAGTTTCTTTCGCGGGATTTTACAAGACTAAGAATAAACCGTAAGATAGATCCGGAAATGCACTTTACTATTACCAGGATGTTTCCATTATCACGGGATTTTACAAGTCTATGATTCAAATCGAGAAATAGGTTCTTTCTCGGGATTTTACAAAATCAAGACAAACCGTAAACAATGTTAGTTTGAAGGTGTAATGACACCTTTGGTTTCGGTGAATATCTGTTTTAGGGGAACATGCAGCGGTTCTTCAACGGTTCATTATCCAACATCAACATTAACAACAACCATCCAATAAACACATTGGTAAACACATCATTCACGCAATCTGTCGGCAATTGCAGTGACCACAAGGAGAAGTAAACCCGATATATCAAACTCGAACATGACGTAAAATTCCCCAGATTTGTTACTTAGACTTGTACTAATCCTTGTGAACAAGAAACGGTGTACCCAATGTACAAAACCTCTTGACATTCTCAACTTGGTGAGACACCTAAGTGATAGCTACGTTGTGGGTTACGAGAAAGAATCACAAACGCAACTAAATAGCCAAGTCTTTATCACCCTCTATAATCTCCCAAACAAGTCATCTTCGCGGAAGGGTAGAAAGAAAGAAGACGAAATAAGTAAATGTGCCCGGAAAACCTCACATCAAATCCAAATAAGAGATACCGTACACAAACAACCCTGTAGTCAACTTTGTTCAAATAGCGATTCAATCCGTGAAGAAATATTATCCATGAAAATGTGTACACCAAAGTACCAAATCTCATAACCCATCGAATCTCATCATAAAGTCTTATCAACACATTCTTATAAAATTAAGTTTCATAAGATCCAATAATGAGAAGCTCATCTGACCATCATCCAGATCCAAGTCATCATATATATTACTCAAGCCCGGTCCAACTCACAAAAACATATACCAGATCCATTTTTAAGTCAAACCGCACTTAAACAAACCTAATCCTCACAAAACAATTTAAGCTCGTATCTGGATTTAATCCATGTCATATCATTCATTCTCGAGAAATAATAACACGTATGTATCCACGTTATAAGATAAACAATTCTCAGCCAATATATCACATTAAGAGAAATGATAACACATTCTCGGTTTTAATCCTTGATATACGAACCACTAATATATTAGCTATATACATGAACGTCCAACTCCAAACACGGTAAACAATTATCAGCGCCCAATATGAGTCCAACTGTAATATGATATCAAAAAATAAAGCCCAAATATGTTGGATCCAACCACAACCGTACGGCCCAATCCAATCAGAGAAGCTAAAGCCGACATCTATTCCACATCTCACGAATAACCGGTTATAAATATAAGATACCCTAGAAATTAGGTTTCATTATCCTAACCCTAAAACTGGTATCTCCTCAAACATCCGCCCCCTCCTAATCTTTCTCACTCTTAACCCTAATCCTACTTCACAAAATAATACGCCTCTATCCTCTAATATTTCACCAGAAAATCTCAATCAACCTAAACTCATCTAATCTCATTTATCCAAAATCATCAATCCGATAATCATAACTCATCAACACCACATATAAAACCATTGATATCAAAAGATATGAAACCCTAATCAACTTCACAACCCGAATCAGTCATTAAATCTTTTCCTTATCAGTCATTAAACATGATGAAGACACACTTAATCAAATCACGATGATCTCGCCACAGGGTTGGCTTGAGGTGACCACATGGATGGCTTCATTTTCAGCTCATCAAAAACTCGTCATCAAGATCTGAAAGATGGTCTCGGGTAGGTTATTTTGCGTTTGTGTTTTCATTTGATCGATTTCTTTTTCTTTTGAGGTCATGAACGAGTCTGAGATAAGATATAACATAATTGTTATAGTCTTTCTTGTTGATTCGGATATTGTTGAAGCTTTGTCTTCGAAAATAATCTATGAAGAACCGGTTCTATTAAAAAATCTTTTAAAGATTCAAAAACAATTTGAACCAAATCTGAGATTAGATTTGATTGTATATTAATTTTTGTTTTGTGATTCGAGTCAAGGTTAGGTTGAGAAAAGATTTGAGTTGGATATTAGATACGGATAAGTTATGAGAGCTTTGTGACAACTTGAATTCGTTAGAACTTTTCACAAGGAGTTATGATAGTTAACACTGAGGTCGAATGAAATATGGGTACTTGGTTTGTGGTCGTGGTCATAAGTTGAATCATCTACTACCTTACTTTTGTCAAGTCTAAACATAAACGAATCGCTACTGTCTTTTTCCTTTCACACTTCATAGGTCGCTAACAATGTTAAGAATAATGAGTCAAGTCGCTATAACCTTTTCGTACACAAGTCGCTACATCCTTTTAAACCACAAGTCGCTAGCATTCAAACCAAGTCGCTAGCATAACTGTTAAGAGTGTGTCAACAAGTCGCTACATGATAAATATCAAGTTGCTAGGCAGTCTTAGACCAAATCGCTACACATTTTCAGAACAAGTCGCTAAATAGTGACAACTCGCTACCCTTTTTCATGAAACAAGTCGCTATGTATAAGGTACAATGAACCTGGACACAAAGACAAGTCGCTAACTTGATAAACAAGTTGCTAGAATGATTTTTGAAATTTTGCAGATGAGTTTTCCGTTCATTATTCCGACCATAATCAAGGGTAACCCAGAAAATATTAAAAAGATACACCTTTTAAGTTTTAACCCATTTTGTCCATTGTTTGGACTTTAATAAAATGAGCAGATGTTACGTTTGGTACAAACATGGTTACAGAAATAATGACTTGTACTGATAAAAGACAGATTATGTAGACTTGATGGACCATGAGAGATATTGACCAAAAAGATGAATCCAAATACTTGTTAAAAACAGTTAACCACGAAAACACGAAACCCAAACCATAAACAGTACCAAAACAGATTAGATAGGGTACAAAAAACCACAACAAAACAACACAACACAACAACCTTGGCTCTGGTACCATTTGTAGGATCGATATATTATTGTGTTTGATGATTCGGGTGGTCTTGGATGATCAAAATACATGATAGCCATTTTAGAGAGAGAAAATAGAGAGATGGTGTTCTTGGGAGAGAGTTGGTTCAATAAAATGTAAAAGGTTAGATTTCCAAGCCACACCCCTTCCATGGATGGAAGGGGTATTTATAGTTTACAACCTACACGACCTCCTATCGGCCTGTGGATCAGGGATACAGTGGGTAAAGACCCGTCCTTCCTCCACGGTGTTACACTAAACTATACTATGCTAATAATTAACTAACTAACTACTAAATAACGTAAATACCGACATGTCTACGAGCTAACATATGCTAAACCTTAATTGGGGTGACTGACACTTTAACATGGAATTTCCAATTCCTAACAACATCAATGGCAACATCGAAATTAGCAGGGTTTATTATGTAGAAGGCCTTGGTCACAATCTCTTCTCTGTTGGTTAATTCTGTGATGGAGATTTGGAAGTTGCTTTTCGGTAGAAAACTTGTTTCATTCGTGATCTACAAGGAAACGATCTTATGTCTGGCACCCGCAATTCAAGTCTTTACACAATCTCAATCCAAGACATGATTGCATCATCTCCCATCTGTCTACTTTCAAAGGCAACATCTACAAAATCTTGGCTATGGCACCGTCGTCTCTCACATTTAAACTTTCAAACCATAACCAACCTTGCTCGATACAAACTTGTTGAAGGTCTCCCAAGATTTCGATATTCTAAAGATCACCTCTGCTCAGCTTGTGAACAAGGGAAAAGCACTCTTGCTCACTTTCCTTCAAAGGTGGAACACAACTCACAGCATGTGCTTCATCTTCTTCACATGGATTTGTGTGGCCCGATGCGCGTGCAGACGATTAATGGCAAACGCTACATCTTGGTAATTGTAGATGACTACCCAAGATGGACTTGGGTTTATTTTCTTCGAAGTAAAGATCAAGATCCACAGATGATCATCACCTTTCTCACGAAAATTCAAGTTCAGCTCCGGAACACAGTTAGACAAATCAGAACAAACAAAGGAACTAAATTTGTGAATTAAACTCTTCGTCCATTTTATGAGAAATTGGGAATTGAGTATCAAACATCTATTGCACGTACACCAGAACAAAACGAATTTGTTGAAAGACGAAACCGTACGTTAGTGGAAGCATTAAGAACAATGTTAATTAATGCTAAACTTCCAGATTACTTGTGGGCTGAAGCTGTATCAACTGCATGCTACACTAAGAATCGCTCAATGATTACCAAGCGCCACAACAAAACACCTTATGAGCTTATCCACAACTGTAAACCAAATCTCAAACACTTTCATGTATTTGGATCCCTTTGTTATCCGACTAATGATCGTGATGACTTTGGTAAGCTGAAAGCCAAAGCTGACATTGGAGTCTTTGTTAGATATTGTGAAAACTCCAAGGTTTACCGGATCTGGAATCGTCGTACAAGGGAGATTATGGAAACGATTCATGCCAATTTCGATGAGCTTATAGAAATGGCTTCTGAGCATAACATCTTGGAACCCGGTCATAACCGTTTAAACTTCCCTCAAACCCCATCATCAGCTGAACCTAGTTTACAACTAACTCGACGTCAAATGGAATAGCTATTTGCTCCTCTGTTTAGTGATGATATTGATGAACGTGCACCAGGTGTATCCATTGTTTCCGCTGCTCAGCCTGATCAAAATCCAATACCTGATACACCTGCTACAACAACTACTGTTGAGGAAGCACCACCAGTTGATTCTACAATAATAGTTGAACAAACCGCATCCAACGATGCTGAACCAGCTGATGATCTTCTGAATAAAGAAGTAACCCCACCTGTAGATTATGATCCAAATGCGTTCTTCAACCCATTTGCTAATGAAACTGCCACATCTGATGTTGCAGAATCATCCACAAGACATTTGAATCCTCCCAATCTGTAGAATGTATATCAACATCAACCTTCCACGCATCGTTGGACAAAATACCATCCTCTTGAGAACATTATTGGTAACCCGAATCAACCAGTCGTAACTAGACAACGTCTTCACACAGACAGTGAACTTTGCATTTATGCACTCACTGTCTGCCAATCTGAACCTAAAAACATTAAAGATGCAATGAAAAAAGACAACTAGATAGAATCCATGCAAGAAGAACTCAATCAGTTTAAACGTCTTAAAGTATGGGAATTAGTTGAAAGACCAACAGGGGTCTACGTCATTGGTCTCAAATGGATTTGGAAAAACAAATTGGATGCTGAAGGAACCGTAATCAGAAACAAGTCACGTCTAGTGGCTAAGGGTTATAGACTGGAAGAGGGTATTGACTTTGAAGAATCCTTCGCTGCGGTTGCTCGTCTTGAGGTTGTACGGATTTTCCTAGCGTTTGCGGCTCACATGAACATAACCGTTCATCAGATGGATGTCAAAACGGCTTTTCTCAATGGAAAACTGAAAGAAACGGTCTATGTCAGCCAGCCAGAAGGATTCGTTGATCCAGAGTTCCCGAATTATGTATACAAGCTGAACAAGGCTCTCTATGGCCTCAAACAAGCCCCTCGGGCGTGGTATGATAAGTTATCATCCTTTCTGATCGCTAATAATTTCGTCAAAGGTTCCGTCGACCCTACACTTTTCATACAATATCATGGGGCACACATTTTAATCGTTCAAATTTATGTGGATGATATCATTTTTGGGTCAACACATCTAAAGTAATCAAACGCTTTTTCAAAACTAATGAAAAAACATTTTGAAATGTTCATGATGGGTGAACTTACGTTCTTTCTAGGACTTCAAGTTCATCAATCACCCCGTGGTATTTTCATGAGTCAGTCCAAATATGCCCTTGAAATTTTAAACAATGGAATGCAAAACTGTGACACCTATGCCACTCCAATAGCACATACCAAAAAACTGGATGCTGATTTGCATGGGAAATTGGTTGACCCTACCAAATACCAAAGTATCATTGGGTCTCTCATGTATCTAACAGCCAGTTGACCTGATATTGTCTTTGCTGTATATCTTTGCTCCCGTTATCAGTCGAGACCAACTAAAACTCACCTCTCTGAGGCTAAAAGAATCCTCCGATACATCAAGGGAACCCTTAACTTGGGGATATAGTATCTGAAGGATATTGTTTTTGAACTAATAGCTTTTTCAGACACTGATCACACAGGTTGCTTAGATTCTTGAAAAATTACTTCAGGAGCTCTACAATTTCTTGGTGATAAACTCGTGTCATGGCAATTAAAGAAGCAGGACTGTACATCGCTGTCCTCAATAGAAGCAGAATATGTAGCCATGTCGGCGTGTTGTGCTCAAGTCATTTGGATGAGAACATAACTCAAACACTATGGTTACGTATTTGACAGAATCCCGATGTACTGCGACAATCAAAGTGCCATTGCGATCTTGTGCAACTCTGTTCAACATTTAAAATCAAAGCACATCGATCTTCGATATTATTTCATCAAGGAGCATGTGGAAAAGGGTACCGTTGAATTATACTTTGTGGGTACTGAATACCATCTGGCAGATCTTCTCACCAAAGCCTTAGCTCCTGCTAGGTTTAATGAGTTGGTCCACCGGATTGGTATGCGGTGTTTGACTCTAGAGGAACTGGGTGAACTTTTAAAATATTCTTAAAAACAAGTCAAACACCAAAACCTCTTTTGTAAATATTTTCAAAAACAAAATACAAAAATATGAAATCTGATAAAATACAAAAATATTCTTCTATCCAAATTTCTTTCAACATGGCAAGTACAAATCTTCCGTCAACACTTTCATCTTTCAAAATTCAAAATATTTTTGGTCAAGTGTTGAGGGGGAGAAAGTAAATATTTTTCGGTTTCATAAAACCTTGTACTTTCATGTTACTTCATCTCGGTTGTGTCTTTGATAATGGTGGTCACATTTCTGGTTTACTGACACTCCTCGGACTCAAATTTATAAAATTTCATTATTTCTGAAGTCGAAGGGGAGTGTCGTCAAGTTTCTTTCCAAATATCATGTTTTTGCGTAACCAAAATGGAAGTTATGGACTAAGAATGAAAATGGTTAAGGTGAAGGGACTAAGATTGCCAAATGCTTAAACTATTTTTTAATAAAACTCTTCACCTAATTTTTCAAAACACATTTATTTCATATAATTTATTACTCAACCACCAATCTCACGCCAAACATTTCATACACAAATTTGTGATTTGAACTCCGGATTTGTAAGTGATTTCATGATCTTAACATGTTTACAAACAATGGTTTTTGATTTCATTAACATCCAACGGTTGGATTGTGTGCTTGGACGATTCTTGTGTTCTACGTATTTGCGTATGAACACAAGATCATCATTTGTGTGTTTATGATGATATAATGATGTCAAAATGTTCAAAATTATGTGCCATAACCGTTTCTATTAACCAAATCTACCCAGAAACATAAATTGATCATTTTTCTAAATTAGGTTCATACGCTTAATTTGGGCTTTTTCATTTAAAAGTGTTTCTGGTCTAGTAGAAGGTTAATAGATGTTGTATACATGTTTAATTGATCAAATCTTGGCTTGAAACATACCCAGAATCATCAATTGTGTGTAAATTAAGAATAAGGGTTTATATTCATAGGACTTGGGTATTCTTGATGCAAAAATATTTTGATGTTAAAACTTGGTTAAAACTTCTCCTTAGACCTCTAAGATATTACACAAAAGATTTGGTGTCAATCTTATGGCTTTATTTCATACTCGTAATTTTTGAATCCTAGGGTTTAAGTCTCTACGCGTATGAATATCCTACGCGTAAACTGTCTTGATTGAGACTTCATGTTTGAATGAAAGAGATTGAATATGGTGTTAATGGATGTGTTGTGATTCATTTGTTTCAGGTTTTTACGCGTGAAATAATCATAATCAAGGTTAACTGTGCTTCTATGAGAAATCTTACGCGTAACTTTATCCGTAAGGTTCTACAAAGGGGACTACGCGTATCCTATGAAGGATATGCGTAAACTTGAGTCTTACGCATAAGGTTTACCCTTACGGGTAGACCTTACGCGTAAACTCCAACATACGCTTACGCGTAAGGTTTATGCTATGGGATCTCGTTCCTACGCGTAAGTTTAGATCCTACGCATAAGCTCATGCCTACGCGTATGGTTCACTGTTTACGCATAAGCAAACCTACGCCTAAGCCTTATTTTAACCAAAATTATGAATTTTTATGCGTACGAACTTGTAAATAAATAAATTATAACGTCACGAAACCAAAATGTCATTAATAAGCTTAAATGTTTAATAAGTTGTGAAAATAAGTGAAAACTTGGACTTTAAAACTCAAAGTTAAGGTACTCACAAAACTTATCACGACGTCTTTGGACTATTGGACTAACAAGTGACATTGGACTCGTAACAATCATTAACATATCATATTCAATAATTTGACAATAAAATCAACTTTTGACTAACATAATGTCTTTCGATATGTTGGTTCTTTTGGCTAAATATCTTTCAGATCACGATATGGACGTTCAAATGGAAAACGTTGATGCACCAAATGTTCTCTCAATTGAAGACATCTTACCCAACGGTTACCCTATGAAGATTGGAAAGAACAACCTCAGGTTAGATTTTGACAACTTCACATGTTCTGAGTCATCCTGTCAGATTGCAGTAGATATTCTGAAGAGATCTACATTCACCAATTATGGCACACTATACAAAAGGTCAAAGGTCAAAGTGCTGTGACAGTGATGCTTAACAACAAACAAGTCACTGTCACTCCTGCAGATTTGAGGGCTATTCTTCTTTTACCAACTGTCGAGCCTACTGATCTCTCTGCTACTCCTACAGAAGAGATCGTTCTCCAATTCTTGGTCGACATAGGCTATGATGAAGCTGTTGGGGTTATCACAAAACACTCCTCAGTAGATCTCAAGAACATCCCTCAACCATGGAGAATACTGTACATCATGATTGCTAAATCAGTGTCCGGACGTGACACTGGATATGAGCACCCAAAGCTCATGGAACTTCAAATTTTTTGGGGCATGATCAACATGAAACACATTGAATATGCTGCTCTAATATGGGACGACATGATGATGTACCTGAAAAGGCCTGGAACCAAGATTCCCTATATCAGATATACAAAATTGCTGATCAAAAGGATCCTTGAAACCAATCATGATATTCCCCAAAGACTTGAAGACCCCAACCATCACTCCGTGCTACTTGAACCCACACTCAATGTAGTAAGATTCAAATAATCAACTACAAAGAAACATGGTGCAGTGTTACCAGATTATCTTCTTACCGATGCTATCAAAGAACTTTATTCGTACAAACGATATATGGTAGCAGTGGAAGCAGGCAAAGTAGGTTTTATTGTTGAGGACTTCGGCGTACCTGCCAAGAGAACAAGAAGAACAGGCAGTACCGAAAGTGTTGCTAGCATTGGAAGTACAAGAAAATATCCACAGAGGGCTCACACTGTCAAAAGGAGAGTCCCTCTCACTAAAGCCATCCCTAATCCATAACCACAACAAAAGCTAATTGATGAAAGCTCAGAGGAAAAGGAAACGGACGAAGAGATTGTCTACTCTGAAACACCAGTCGATGATACTTTGAGAGTAGAAAAATCTCCCAGTCCAAAAGCAGATAAAGGTAAAACTCCACTTGCTGAGCTAGAAGAAGAAAAGAGCTCAGATGAGGAGCCAATGGATGTAGACAGAGACTACAGGAGAAAGCTGAAGAATCTCAGACTCCAACACGTTGATAAGGAGTTCAAACTACAACAAACTCGTGGCCCTGGAGGGTCAAGTGGTGGAACTCAAACCACACCAGTTTCTGATACGGTTAATCAAGCCGGTAAGGGAACTGGTGCCACCACCCACGAATCAGAACAGAAGCAACTTGAGGATGAGATAATTTTTGACTTGGAGCAACCAGAGAAGAAGGAGAAGAATGAAAAGGTTTCTGAAGAAGATGTTGAAGCTGAAGCCAAAGAAAAAGCAGCAAAAGAAGCTCTAGCAAAAGCAAATGAAGAAGCTAGAGTTCAGGCGGAAGAAAAGGCTAAAGTTGAGGAGGAAGCCAAGAATGATCTTCTAGATAGTCCCACCCATAGCAAGGAACAAACTTTTGAGACACCAAAGGACTCTGAGCCTCCTCATGTCTCATCATCATCAGACTCATCTTCTCACTCATCACCTCCACCATCCAAAGCAACCACCAGATCTGTATCCAGATCCATTAAGAAACTGACTGACACTTGGGCATCCCAAGCAAAGACGAAGATTGTCAATGCTGTCAGAAAAAGCAAAGAAACGTAACATTGTTAACAGGAAGCTGAATCAGCTCGCTGACAGAGTCAACCTTCTTCAAAACGGGATAAACCAGATGTTGAGAGAATGGGAACATATTCAAAAATTTCTCAACTGAGATGTACAGGGTGAAATGAACAAGACGATTAGGGAATATATTCATTAGTTCCTTCTCGACACTGTTCCTGGAGTGACAAGGGAGATGTTCACGGGACAACTCTATCCGAA
Source organism: Chrysanthemum seticuspe (assembly GCA_019973895.1). NCBI lineage: Eukaryota > Viridiplantae > Streptophyta > Magnoliopsida > Asterales > Asteraceae > Chrysanthemum > Chrysanthemum seticuspe. The sequence goes on along the minus strand of BPTQ01000001.1, from coordinate 325,058,640 downwards.
TCTCATGCAGTTGGTCAAGCAAACGATAAGATCAATGCCTTTAACAGTAATAATCAACCCAACTGAGCCTACAGCTTTCTCCGATGCATAAATGGTCTCCAAGCTGGTACTACAAATGTCAAAACGATCTGGAACATTTACTTCTGACAAAGGTAAATTGTTTGAAGCATTGCTGGAATACCAAATTAAAACGTCATGCAAAGCAACAGCTGAAAGGCCAAAGCGTCCAAGGGACGATGATGATAAGGATAAGGATAAGGATAAAGAGACCAAACGCAAGAAGAAGTCTGATGACTCATCCTCTATGCCTCCACCACACCCAATGACCACCGAAAGAAGATCTCCTCCTCGTTCGGCTACTACAGATAAACCTCAGGACTCTGAGTTACCACCATCAACAGAGAAAACTGGTGATCATTTCGAATACACTGGTGGTGATGATGAAGAGATCCTAGATCCCCAACAACAACCCACCTCTCCCGCAACAACAAAGAAACAAGAGTCCTCATCAAAGCCAAAGAAGAAGAAGACTAAGACCAATGTTGTCTCATGGCTAGATGACGATACAACCAAAGAATATGACTGTTTTCTAAACTTTTTGATGCTACTCCCTCATTACCAGAAGGTCAAGAAATGGTAGATGGTCGTACTATGGAGCATGTGAAGCTTATTCTAGTATAGTTTAAAGTAAAGAAGATGACTAAGGCTGAGCTAAGGTAAATACAGAATGATGCCTTCCTACTGCTTAAAGATAGCTCAGAAAGTGCAATTGAAGTCGAATACTATCTCGACAACATTGCACGAGCCATGTCGAACAATATCGATTGGCTCAATCCCGAAGCTAACATCAACTTCACAAGACAAGACAAGGCTCCCTACTACACTGATTGGACCAAACCTCTACCAAGAATTGGACGACCGGATCAACCTCAAATTCCATACCGTTACTTCTTCGACAATGAATTCGACTTTATTCTACACGGTAGCGATGTGACAAGGAAGTACGCTACGTCACTCACATTTCCTTTCCCAGCAGCAATCTACTCTCACAATCAAGCCATCGAGGAAGAAGCCACACATATTTTTGCTAACAAAGTGGAAAAGTATGACCTTGATGCAATGTATGGGATTCATCATCGGCCTGAATGCCGAAGAATCTTCTACAGAAGCTTCCAGGTTCTTAAATCTAAAAAGGAAGTGTATAGTGAAAAACAAATCATTGCAATTAAACATGTTACCCTGTCGTCGAAGTGGGACTAAACATTCCTCAAGAACATTGTGGTTAAACGACAAGACAAAGAGGATTATGACTTATGTGAAGCGGATTTACTTAGACTGTCACTAAATGACATTGAAGATATGTATCTCGCTAAGGTGCAAGGACGAATGCGACATTTCTCCACAACTATCCAACGCGAGTACATCAAGTCATTATTAATCTTCATCAGAAGCATTGTGATCCAAGAACGTGTAGAGGACATTCAGCTTGCTGTCGAATCTTATAAAAAACGGGCGAATCTCACAAAACCTCAACTAGACCTTCCCGACATCAACCGACTTCCTCAATATACCCTTATCAAGAAACCATTTGGGGTAGTCTACAGAAGTGAAATACACCACAACTGTTTCATGGAATGTAAAGAGCTTCACAAATTTTGGGATCACACGTTGAAGAAAGTTTGGGATGGGCTAGCATACAGATTGAAAGAGATTCATGACGGCATCGGGTCACTGAAGTGATGGAATTCGAGGGAGAGAAGGAATGTTAGGAAGCTCATCACACGGATTGACGAAAGGTTGTTCAGAAGGGATCAAATCAGAACCTTGGAGAGTTTCGTTGGTGGTCAACCAAGCATATCTCTCACTGGCTATCAACGTCCAGAAGGCATTCCCGGAGTTATTGCTGGAATACCTGAATCTCATGGGACCCCTTAATTTGTTTCTCTAATCATATTTTGGATGTGTGATTTTAATCTGACTATGGCTTGTGCACACATAATAGTGTACAACCCGTACTTGTAATGAAAGGACTTTGTGGTACGCTTCAGTGCCACAATCCTTATAAAAGGAGTGAAAGCTTCTTAGTTTTGAGTAAAACTTATCAAAACTTTCACTTTTCAAAGTTTTGCTCAAAAGGACAAGTACTTCCCCTTATGATTTTCAAAACCTCAAAAGTTAATATTACTTGTTGAGGGGGAGTATTTGATTAAAAATTTGTTCACAAATTGTTCTTCGTGGTAATATTCCCGCAAAACTTGAAATGGACATATTCGATATCAAAATTTCGTCAAAAATAACATTTATATGACATTTTTGAGGGGGAGAAAAATTATGTGATAAGAAATATGTTGTGAATTGCCAATAAAACTTCGTGCTAAAAAGACTTAACCAATGAATTGACGAGATCTTAAATGTTAGTAAATCGAAAAGACTTGTCCGAGACGTGTAATAATTTCAAGCTAGCTCGCTAGTGATGTAAACGTGTCTCGCAAAGGACTTGTCCAAGTAGAATGTACCATTCGAGAAACTCGTGGTAGACATGAACTTTGACGGGTTTGACAACCTTTCAAGGTTTATCGACACCTTCAAGGTAGTTATTAGAGCTAGTTGTCACCTAAAAGCTTACAATGTAACTCTTTAAATATGCAACGTAACCGTGTCTCGCGAGGGATTGTCTATCTTGAGTTGATCAATTCAAAAGTGCGTGCTCTTCTCTCACCGTGCAGATTTCTGTCAATATACTTAACCACGTGTGGAGGGGGAGTATTTTTGCAAAATCTTAAACTCTCAACAGTGGTATTAAATGCTTTTACTCATAACCACTTTGAGAGATTTTCATGATAATGGTTTTATGGCAACATAGGTTAGTCATGGAGTTATAAGGTGACTAAGGTTAGGAATAACCGTCCTATGATCCGCCAGAGGCTGAGGGATCTACCCAAGGACACCACCAATATTTAGAATTAGAAGTCCTTATGTATGATTATAAAAAGGAGAAAAAGAGAATCGGAGAAAGAAGGAGTTGTAGAATTAAAAAGAAAAGTAAAGAAAAGGGTGAAAAGAAATATCCCTCCAGATTATTCAACTTAGGGCAGACACCGGGTTCAATTCATATGCTACTGGTTGTCACTTTATGACACCGGTATTGAAGATTAAAGTCGCCATGGACCAGTGACGCATGCACTAAACCTTCTTAGCCACTCAAGTTTCTCTCAACAGAAGCTTGTTTCATTCTCATAGGGAACCCTACGTAAACTATCAGCTTTCTCTTAGAGATTGTTGGTATTGAAGCAAGGAGACCCTCTTCCTAGTCTCCACTCAGGAAACCAAAGCGCACTATTGAGTGTAGAGCCACGAGATTCATCAAAAGATCTCTTAGGTACACTCGACATTTCATCGCTTGTCGTTCATTAATAAGGACGTAAGTGATACATTATCGAGTCCTACACAGATCTTAGTAATCTGTCGAGAACATTTATGAGAGGTTCACACATGTAATCTTCAGTGATTGAATAGAAACTCCTGCCAGGGTCAACATCAAACAACCCTGACAGCAGCTCAATTTGGTAACTCCTTGTGGTTACGCTTATTGTGTCTCAAACGGTCTACAGTCGTGAGGTGATGCTTCGGTGTACCTCAGCGACTCATCTGAACTGTAGGTGTACTTCGGTACATCGCGTTATCTCACTTGTGGGACTCCAGTTCAGGAACAGCCTTTGTGAGAATTAGAGTTGTGTTTTCACACTATGTTGTTAACACTCTCGAAGTTCAAACTTGTAAGCACTGGATTATTTCTAACCCATGTTTTTTGTTTTCTTCTTATGGATGCTTGCGGGTGGAAAAGATCGTGCAGATTCTCCACATGCTCATACCAACAACAACAATAATTGAAGTTCTCTCAAAAGGCAACCCAAAGTCAGAATGATTCTTCGTCAAAGTCAAAGAATCTACAAAGTTTAAAGACTAAGAGAACTACATCAGTACTGAAATCCAACATCAAAGTGCGTGTGAGCATGTTGGAGAAAGATGTGGAGACACTGGAGCAACGAAGCAGACCTGATGCAGATAACCACATCATACTATCACTACCATCACAAAGAACAAAGATAATGAAGACGTAAAAGCAGAATACTTCTCACAAGAAAGAAGAATGTCAAAAGACGTCAAAGCTACTATTACATCAGCACCTACAACGTTTTTCACTCATATCGTTAATCACTAACACTTAGGGGGAGATTGTTGGAATCACTCCTAAACTAGATTACAAGTGTTAGTAACTAATATGTAATAGTTAGCTTAATTTGGCCTTTATGTTTGTTATTATGCTAAGGCTTATGTAGAAGACCCATAAGCCTTGGCCGAACCCTAATAAGGAAAGGAAGGGACTAGGAGTGTTGCCCTAACTCCCTCTCCTATAAATACCTCACGTAAACCTTCATTTGAAGGTTGGTTGTTCATTTTATCACATTTCATACACTTAACTTTTCTCTCATATATTCGTGTGTGTGGTATTGTGTTCAACCAATCCTTTCTCTTCTTTATTTCTTCATATTGATACTTGTGTTACATAAATGGGAACCTAACAGAGTGTGATTTATCTTGTTACTCCACTAAAAATTGAGTGATTAAGTGAATTATATTTCGTTCCTTTTTCGTGACGTGTTTTGAAATGTTAATCATGCAAGAAAATCATTGGATATTGTCAAACATCTTGAAAGTTTCACTCTTAAAAAGCATAATTGATGAATCTTCTCTCGTACTTGTACTTGGTTGATTTGAATCACATTTTTCTTAATCATGATCTTGTACCAGTGGATTTTTTCATAGATTTGCTTGAGGGCAAGCAAAGTTTAAGTGTGGGGGAATTTGATAACGCTCAGATTGTACATGTTTTCAGTAGCATTATGTGTGCTTTTGTATATGGTATTTGGTTATATTTTTACGATTTCAGTGCTTAATCGCATCAAAAGATGTTTGTCTAGTGTTTATAACCAAGTGCAGGGAAACGGAAGGAAAAGTAAAGGAATGTTCAACAATTAGAAGATTTATGTTTCAGTGAAGCATGTCAAGCACAAATCAGTATCTCAAGTACCATAGAAGACCAAGGTGATTGAAGAACCAAGTTCTACAAGTCAAAACGAAGTAAAGATCAATTTTCCGTAACTCAGGAAGACCAACCGGATCGGTTGTAATAGCAACCAGATCGGTTGGAAGATGGCCAAAAAAATGCCCAAGACGCCCATCCAACCGTTCGGTCGCCTCCCGCAACCGATACGATTGGAGCCTTTGTAGAAGACCAAATGTGACCGATCCGGTTGGAGAGCCTGTTTCTGCCAAATCTTCATCACTAAGTTTCCCCTTTGCATCCAAACGATTCTAGGTCCTTCCCTTGGTGTATTCTAGTCCCTTCCTAACTCCTTGGAGGCCAATTTCATCAATTAATACCCTAGGCCTTGGAACTAGTATAAAAAGAGACCTCTTGTGAGCATATGAGACACACACTTCAATACAACTCTCTTTACTCATCAAACAAAGCTCTTAAGCTCTCAAATTCGTCCTTAGAAGTCCAAGAAAGTTTGGAGTTCCAGAAGTTCCACATTTGGAGGCCAAAACACCAAGGAGTCTACCCCAATACTTTGGGAATCCTTACTTCACCATTTGTAATCTTATTCCAAGAATTGTAAGACTCTTAATTATGTTTTCTATTGTACAAAGTTCTGAGCTTATGTTCATGTTTGCTATGAGTGGCTAGTTTCTTTATACACTTGCTTAAATGATGTTGATTATCATGTGATTAGTTAGTGATTGTGTTAACATGTTTTAATTCAATTTCAAGTTGATTCTAAGATCCAATTGTGCTAAATTTTCATAGTGACATTTTTAATAAGTTTGACTAGTTGATAGTAATTGTAGAGGTCAAAAGAACTTATTGTTATTCAACTTGTTATAATCATTTTGACTATGGATGATTGTTTTTACCCATTATTCTTGATTTAACAAAGGAACTAATGTGTGGTTGTAATAAAAACACTTTTTGATTATCAAGTTGGATTGATTGGAAACATCTAAAAGGTCGTAAGATTAGTTGTTAATAATCAATTGTAGCCTTTTGTCTATAATCGGTTACCTTTTGTATTGACCATTTCTTAAGCAATTTGATGAAACAAGTGGATGTTTTTGTGTTTAAGTTTATGAAGATAAACTTATGAAACTCGAATTTGTCTTGAATTGATTGGTTAAACGTAATGCTTGTTTTTATGAACTAAAATCTTGACGAAGGTTTAACTTGTAAGAACAATAGATTAGTACACCAACTAATTATCACAACCAACATGTTAAGAGGTTAGCACAATCACACTAATCAAGGATAAGAAACTAGTTTAAGCAAGTGTAGTTTTTAATCATCTGAATTTCATTATATCTATTTGCATTGTTATATGTTATGGATTGTCTTAGTTGATTCAAGCTTGTTAATTAGATTCACTGAAATCCCTGCAAACGATCCTGACTTACCTTTATAATCTTGCTATAACGGACGAGTGCACTTACTCGTATGTGTTATTGGTAAAATTAGTAATTCGTCTTTTATAAATTTAAAACTTGTACACACGTAGCACACCATCCTTAAAACAAATAAAAATCTGTGACACCTAGACTTAGTTAAAATCCGCACACATAGCTCTTGGGAGGACCTTGGTTTTACCGAATACTACAATACACACGACCGAGTACACTGCCCATTAGTGCATTAGGGTAGACCATAGGTATAACGAGACATTATAAATATTAAAACCTGGTCAGTAAAACCTGCATCAAGGTTGTTTTGTAACATCAAATAGGGGAAGATTATAGGGAATTACAGATTTGATGATTACAAAACCCACAAGCTAAAATGAAGAAAGAAGAAACAATGAGGGCCTATTATGTAATCTAATAGATAGCTTTGATAGTAAGCTAGGATTAGGGTTTTTTGTAACCTCCCTCTATTATATAAAGAGGGGGCATCTAGGTTATGAGGACCTATCCATTCATAGAATACTTCTCCAATGAGAGTCTAGAAAATGCATAGAGCGTGTAGTAGTAGTAATAGTAGTAGCCGTTTATTTATATTTATGTATAAAGAAAACCTTATTAGTGATATTGATTGTGTTCTTATTGTTCCGCGATGTTTCAATCAATCAATGTTGCTCATACCCTAGTTGAGTCAAGATCTATGAATTCTATAGAAATATTTAAAATTAAAATTAATTTATTTGTGAGTTTTCCAATTTTTTTAAAAGAACACAAGAGTAAATTAGCCCAATATTTCCATCAAAATTAGCTTCTTAATTTGAGATGGTTTGTAGAGTAGCTAAACTTAAATCATGATAAGCTCCAATTCCTTTCTAACTCTTGAAATTTAAAAATCGAATTTTCTCCTCTCTTTTTTTTCTATCTTTTATGACCTCTTCATTTCTTTTTTATTGCTAGTTTATACTCAAGAACAATGTAAGAAAACTAAATATCATATCTGATAACTATTGTATGACAATTATGTACCATCTCTTTAAGGTAAGTATTAACGAAGAATCCTTTGTTTGTCAATATGTTATATGATAATTCATTAGTTGCGTTGTAACATGCAAGGAAGCATATCCTCATAAAATCCGAAAATTCTTCAATTGCGTTGACATCCCAACTACACAAGAAATTTTCCCCTTAATCAAAACATGCGATGATTAGGAAATTGCTAACAAAAAAATAAATTTTACTTGAGGTACGAGTAAAATAACAATAAAAAGTAGCACCAACCTGTTCATAGCATTGGTGAACTGTTCGAGTTCAGGCAAAGTACCGTACACATCATAAACATCATCAATAGTTGTTATCATGGCATTAACCTTCGTCATAACTCCTCCTCCTTCAAAGTGAGGCAAGTAATTTTCAGTAACACTCCACATAAAGTTCTCCACCAAACAATCAGGAGCGAAGCCGAACTTCTCCCAGCATGTATCTTTCCCCCACCTATTAATGATATGTATTTGTGTAAGACTTTTGATGGAAATAGTCGTGTTAAAGTTTTTGCCCTTGACTTATGCTATAAATTGGTGACTTCTTTTAGAAAACCAAAAAAATAGTAGAACCATGAATGAACGTAGGCCCGTGCATTTGCATGTATCAAAACATAAAAAGTTCATATAAAATATAAAGACTTATTTAGGAAGAAAAGAAGTATGCATAACGTTAATCTAATACTGTGTGGCAATATTAATTTGTTTTTGAAAAAAATGAAAACAAAATACTGACTTATTGTTTAGTCTTGAAATCAGTCATATATTATGTCATCTAAATTATTTCTCTTAATTTTAATCACATATGATCTAAAATTTTATACATGAACAAATTTTTGTAAAAGTTAATTATATTTTCTAATAGTATATTGATATATTGGGTAATATCATAAGATGACCAATGATATAGCGATACATAAGAAACAATTTCTGGAAACATATTCTTTTAGGCATCATTAAACCACATGTTGTGTGAGAAATTTTTAAACCAAATGGTTATGGTTTAAGTCATGTTTATGGTACGTGAGACGATTTTATGAGGTCTATATTATAAGATAATTGTTAAAAAAAGGTTTTTTTTTTTTTTTTTACTTAAAGAATTACTTTTTCAGACATCCTTACTTAATATCGTAAATAGGAATAACATGAGTTATTTGTATATGTACAATCTTGTGTATTCATTTATATATCACAGTAACTCATGTTTTAAGGATGTGACAATTCAACCGACCAATAAGATATAACTAGGGAGTAAGAATATCTAAGTAAACACGCTTTTAATTATCAGTTTTTATATCTAAGTAACAATCCATAGCTTATATTTTCCTTTTCATTAGTATTATTAGTTTTTAGTTTTTATTTGTAAGTAGTTAAAATTCGTAGAAGTACCACCCCTCACTCCTATACCCCGAGATTTTACTTGTTTACCTTAAAAATATAAAAAGCTAAAAAGAATCACCCTCAACCTCACATTCTCGTCATACATCTCTACTAGCATCTCTATTCTCCTAGATAACGATCAACCTCCTGGGCTTACCCATACTACACTGCAACGATTAGGTACACTGCCTAGTGGGTTGTAAAGCTTTCTTGGTAAAAAGGAAGTCTTTGAACCCCGAACCTACGCATAAATCCTCAATGCACAGATGGCTGCCCAACTCAACAAGAGATAACTCCTCCTTCTTATGTTTCAAGGTATGCTTGAAATCTTTCCAAGTAGGAGGGAGTTTGTCAATGATACAAGAGACAGAAAAAGCCTCAACCATGTTCATTTTTTGTTGTGTAAACCCTCCAAGATTACCAAGAAGTTTATTGTATTGTTTCATAACTGTTCTTGAATTAGTCATTTTGTAATTTGCGAAATTAAGTACAAGGAACTTCTTACTTGATGCATCCTCAGCCATATATTTGGCATCCAAGGAATCCCATAGTTCTTTGGAAGATTCAACATTTTGATAAATATCAAAGAAAGAATTAGACATACCATTGAGGATTAAACCTCAGCAAATTTAATCAGCATTCTCCCGTTTGCTCCTCTTCCTGAAAGAAAAATAAGTACACCCTTGCAAAGTCACTTTAATTCCAGACAAGCAATACCATACAAAAACTCCGTAGTCATTTTGTTACATTAATAGCTTTTCTAGCCGTGAAATAAGTATCCACGTGTAGACTTCCAAAATACCACTCTTTATACCACTTAATACTAATTTTTAAAAAATTTTGTATTCAACAAATTCAGATAACATTTGTTGTAATTCCAAAGTTGATAGCCCAAAAATTCTAATCATTTCCATCATATCTGTCCAAACGAGATTATGAAATTCTAGCCCACTAAATCATTCAGCCCAATAATGAATCATTTTAGATTTATATTTGGATCTCAAATTTTATAAGACAAACCAACACCCTTTCCCACATAATACATTATACCCGTATACCCTAATAACAATCATTTGGGATAACCTAATATTACACACACCTTATGATATCCACCACCACACCATAAATTTCTCTCCCATATCATCAAACACCTTCATCTCAATCTCCATCTCAGCTCACCATTGATTCATCTCAATCTCCATCCCATATCATCAAACACCTTCATCTCAATCATAAAGTTAGAATCATTTATGTGGTTCGGGCGGTCGAGGTTGGTGATTAAAGATGATATACATGATGATAGTTAAGAGAGATAAAGAGTAAAATATAGCTTGAAATTTGAAGCGCTAAAACTTAGTATTGAAATTACGTTCAATAACATTGAAAATTAAGTCTTCTATGAATCAATTACAAGGACATCGAGTCATCAAATTAACTCTATAAAAATCGAATCAAAATGATCGTTACATGTGGACCATAATTAATCATGGCCATTTTAAATTTTTAGAAACTTTTGTGCGTTTTGAAATGTTGCAATTTAAAGATGACACATTTTTTATTAAAAGTATGTGAGTATTGTTGATGATTGTTATCATACTATCTTATGAAACATAAAAACAGTTTTGGGCATTAAATGCCTTAAAATTTAAACACAATTGGACATTTAATGCCTTAAAATTAAGCAATAGAACTAACAAACTAAAGTGTACAAGTAAATTAAACACAATTTTAGTTCATTAAATGTCTTTAAAACATTAAATTAACACATAATTAATCCTCGTATTAAAATATGCCATTACTTGAAAGTACAATGATATATTCACATTGTACAACCAATTAAAAGCATATATATACCAAATTAAATACAACCACTTAAAACACCCTCTTACTAAAAAGTACAATAATATTTTCACAATGTACAATCTATTCAAATTATAACATAATACAAAGTATAAACTAATTAAACACACTAATTAATATTATTTTTAAAACACCCCTAAAATGAAAACCACGTGTTATTATACACTTTGTACAAACTAATAAAAGACACAAAGCTTCATACAAGCTAACAAGTTGATGATATATATAGTTTTGAAAACCGGACTGGACCGGACCAACGGGTACAACCGGTAACCGCAGTCGCCACCAGTTCAGCTAGCTAATAAAAGCCATCTTAAAATGAATCGGAAAGGACCCGTTGGAACTGATACAAACGGATAAACGAGGACTCATCGGGATCTATTTATTCGGTTAATCGTCACAGGGTATCCGCTGCCGCAACGCTATGGTACCCTGCTAGTATTAATTAATAATCAAACAAGAGGTCATTTGTTTGAATTTACTAAAATTATATTTCCCGCTTTTTCAGTTTTAACTAAAATTAATGTTAAATGGGATGACTCGAGGATTAATAGAATTATAGTTTGTGTTTCCCAAATAGCAAGCAATGTTGCATTTCAAACAAAAAAGAGTGTGTACAAATCAAACGGTATGATAATTGGTCATACAATCAAATCGCAACAATGTGCGTTTGCTTTACGACCCAAATCACAATAGCGTAAGACACCGATGTTGCTTGTTTTTACACATTTGTAAGTTTTAACAAACTTAAAAATCTTTACACAATATTTAGAAGTGTACAGAACAAAATGTGTAATTTGTTATAGTGTTATAAAATACACATCTCCAAAGTTATGTCTCTTATGAAGTATTTAGAATTATTATTGTCCAATAATTTTTCAGCTGAAAAATATCATGAATTATTACCAAAAGCATGGAATTTTTATTCATAAAATTATAATTGCAAAAAACATGAAATCATAGAAAACTGTTCGCTAGTACATCTCTTTGTCATCGAGTCATCCCGCACATTCCTTATTGGTATTAATCTTCCTTTATATCAATTGTCAAACTCATTTTTTGTAATGAATAGTAACAAATAAAATGTTGATTTAAAAACACAATAGGAAACAGGGTTTTTAAAATTGTGTTTTAGTTGTAATACTCATTATTAAAAGTGACTTTGACAATTGATATAAAGTAAGATTAATACAGACGATGTATTAGTTGTTTTTACACAATATGAACTCTTTTTTGGCCATTTTCCGTTAACAAATTTTAAGAAGGTATATATTTGTTTTAGTGGAAATAAATAACTTTTACAAAAAAGTATGTCCTGACACAAAGTGTAGGCGATATAAATCTTGTTATTGTCAAATATGAGTAGCTTCTTTTATGGAGAGATGAAAGTTTTCATTATAAGGCCTAACTACCGACAAGTTAGAAATGCGGTGCATGTTTTAGTTGAAAACAAGCATACACATATTTGTTACACATATCCCTCATACAAATTAGTTTACACAAATGGCCCTCATATACTGTGTATATATATACAACATCAAAACCATCCCCAAACAAACACAAATAGAACTATACACAGTGTATGCCATCTTTGTTAGTAATGGCTTCGTTGTGGACACATTCATCTCCATTTCTTCTTTGCAATAGTTCGGTCGGTAAAAGAAGTATTATTACTTATAACAAAGGATTTTTTTCACCAAGATCCAAACTAGCAGACATCTCTACGGCCGAAACTCCTACGAGAAGATCTGCAAATTATGCGCCATCTTTATGGTCCTATGATTTTGTTCAGTCGCTTTCTAGCAAATACAAAGTATGCATTTTAACATTTTAGTAATTTTATTTTCGAGGCTTCGTCAATAATCCCAACTCCTTTCCTTCTTGTAACCAACAATATAGAGCACCATACGAAGTAAACAATATTAATAACATGCATGACTTTTGGTGTATGTAGGGAGATAAGTACAAGGAAGTATCGCATGCTCTAAAAGAAGTAGTGAGGACCATGATTTCTAAAGAGAATGGAGTGGTTAAAAGTCCATTGAGTATGCTTACATTGATTGATGATTTGCAGAGACTTGGTTTATCATATCATTATACGAATGAAATAAGCAATGTCTTAGATTATATAAACCCCAACTTTTATGAAAATCATGAAAAGTGGGCTAACATGGATTTAAATCTTAGATCCCTTGGTTTTAGACTACTGAGACAACATGGATATCATGTCCCTCAAGGTATTTGAACTTATACTGTATTAAAATGTAATTTGTAAGTGTCTATATGTGCGTATTCTGTAAACCAAATTAATGATATCATAACCCTAACAAGTATTTTATTGTTCAATGTAGACATATTCAAGGACGTTATAGATGATAATGGAAATTTCAAAGGAGATATCATTAGCATGCTAAATTTATATGAGGCTTCGTTTCACTCGGTAGAGGAAGAAAGCATCTTGGATGATGCTAGAGTTTTTACGACAAAATATCTGAAAGAATGTTTGAAAAGCATTGAAGATCAAAATTTTGCGTCGTTCGTAAGTCATTCATTAGATTTTTCGCTTCATTGGATACTTCCACGGGTGGAGACAAATTGGTATATTCATGCGTATGAGAAAAGAAACGACATGAATCCCATAGTACTTGAGCTTGCCAAATTGGATTTCAACATGGTACAAGCAATTTACCAAGAAGATATGAAATACGCATCAAGGTATGTACATTTTATTTAATTTACTAGCTTTCACTTTTTTCTTAGACAAATCTTAAAATTTTATTTTCAGTTAATACATCTTTCTTTTTGTTAGCCTTTAACGGAGAGAAGATTTGACTTTTTTACATGAATAAATTATCTTTAATATAATAAGAGAATATATAAAATGCGAAATAAATTCATACAAGATGTTTCAAAAGTACCAATAACAGAAATGGAGTTATGTTAGTAACATATGGAAAGTCAAACTTGAAACAACTTGGTCAAACCAATTTAATATAAAAACCAGAAAATGAGAGGGACATTAATTAAACTTTAGTTGCTAGTTACACGAACAAAACTTATCAATTTCCATTTTTAATAACTTTTTAAATTTAATAAATACCTCATAACACTACTACAAAATGAAGTTAAAGCGACACTGCTAAAGTGTTGTATTATGTGTTAAAAATGTTGCATTATGCTTAATGTGACACTTTACCAAGTGCTACGTTATGTAACATCGCCTTAGGTATAAGTGACACTTTTATTTGTATATGCAACATTTATAAATGTGTTGCCTATGTAGCAAATGTAAAACTTTAGAGGGCAACATTGTTTACACTAAAATACAACACTTTTAATTATTTATTGCAACACTTATTGCATTAAATGCAACACATTTTATATCCAAGTGCAACACTTTTTACATAAAATGCAACACTTTCTATACTTAAGTGCAACACTTTTTAAAATCAAATACAACATTTTTCACACAACCACAACACTTTTTTATTCAAAGTGCAACACTTTCTCGTTTACTGACATGAGGCATGCAACACTTTATCATGCGAAGTGCAACACTTGTTGTTTTTGATCATAACCCACCACTTATTTAATGATTTTTAACATTTTTTTGTTTGATGCAAATTAAAGCAATGCTATAAATATGATAATTATATCATACACATTTTAAAAAAAGAAATCAAATACATTAATATTTTATGTTCAACGTAGATTAATTACATCATATTCTGTCTTGACAAATTTGGCCCAATGTAAGATTACTAACATAAAATATCTTGATGACAAAGAAAAAAGTTATTAAACAGCGATCCTAGAAATCTTGATTTTCATCCTTGCTAATCTCCACTTGCGGCTTGAAGTACTACAAAAGAGTGTCGCCTGGTACAAATGAAAATGATAGAGAATATGGTTAGGTTACACGCGTTATATATATATTAAGATACAAAGACGAATAAATCTCTACAATAACATTCAAACCATCCTTAAGAAGACTACATATAGAGATTTAATAAGCTAATGTAAAACATAATTAGACGGCATAGCAACAATTTAAGTGAAAACTTAACAAACCATAATATAAATAAGAGTATAGATTAGGAATTTTTGATTCTATATTAATGAGACTCAAAAAAGAAAAAGATCCAAAATCTAAGATCAAGCACCTCACAAACCTGACACAAACATAGATTCTAACTTAAGTCCCATGTCCTACCAAATATATAAAATTACAATAGGAGCCAAGTGGGACCAACCATGACTAACGCAAATTGAATGGAATATTGACTTACAAAACAGTGACAAAACCAAAAGTTGGAGATCCAAACATAACTGATAAAATGATATATCTGATATAACTGGACATATATCTGATATAACTGGACACAGAAGAATATTGCAGCCCAAACTGACAGAAGGCATAACCAAAGTAACTGATATAACTGAACATTTGCAGCTCGGGGTGTTATCGGGTCGGGTTTTGAATTTTTAAAAAGTGACCCGCAACCAGACCCGATTAAGAATCGGGTTATCGGGATCGGATGGGAATTGGGTCGGGTGATTCGGATTATCGGGTACGAACATCAACAAAGGCTGGAGCAATTCCATACAAAGGCTGGAGCAGGTGAAGTTTTGGCATGATATATTTAAAAATAGAAGTGCTGGTACTTAACAGTTGTTGCGTCAAAGACATCACTTATTAGTTATTACTAACATGAAGATACTAACACTTGGTGCATCAAAGATATCACTTATTACGAAACTAGAACCATAAACTGATCACTATTATACAACTCAGGATTAGTTGATTGTCTCATTATTTTTCTTGTATAGTTCATATAGTGATAATCATTTGGTTATTCTAAAGTTCATTAGTGTACGTTTACAACACAAAATACAACTCAAGTGGCTAAGGGAACACTCATGTTAAAGACCCAATGCACTAAAATAGCAGCAACAGGTAGAACATATATAACTGTAGCTACGGCATCAAATAAATAATCACCAATAATATATAAGCTTTATATCTTATCTTACAATCAGTCTTTCTGTTTCATCATATGTATCAGCATATACATGCCCTTCTTTCCTTTCACGAGTGCGCTCAAACAAATTTAGTTAAGCTAGGTGGTTCCTTCTTTGGATCTTCATTTTTCTGTATTCATAACAAATAAAAACACCGACAAGACTGTATCATTATTGGTATGCCTTTAAAAGCAAATATCATGAACAAAACAATGACTAGTTACCATATCCTCACGAATTCTTGCAAAACTTTTTGGACCAGCTGTATGCATGTTCTTTTGAGACATTCGCCGCGCCTTTGCAATTAAAAATACTTCTGTACGTACATTAATGGATATAGGAACATATCAACCAAAACGTATCATTAATAAAGAAATATTAATAGTAAATAATTTACTAACAAATTACCTGATCTTCTTTATTATTCCACAAGCGTAGCAGCTGTAAAAAATCCTTTTCCGGGATACATTTTGGACGGTTCACTGCAAGCTACTTCAGGGGTGTATGGCCTACCAAGACGACTAATACCAATATGCCTATATCACATGCATATACAATTATACATAATACGAATTAATCATGTTATCAAACACGTATATTCAGTCCAGTAATATGCGCAGATGAATGAACGAGTTACTTCATTTAGATCACTCTAAAGAAGATTAAAAAGAAGGCATTGATGTTCCCTATTTTGAGCTGGAAAGCATAATGGCTGCTACTGATGACTTCGCATAGAAAAATCAGCTAGGACAAGGAGGTTTTGGGCCTATCAACAAGGTAACAATTTTTTTTCCAAGTGAATTTTTATCTACAAGTAGTAGTAACAAAATTAACTATGACTACTTGATCGATGGTCAGGGTATTCTTCTAGGATGCCAAGAAATCGATGTTAAGAGGTTATAAGGTCTCTATGGACAAGGATTACAAGAATTAAAAAAAGAGGCTAAACTGATTGCTAAACTTCAACATCAAAATCTTGTTAGACTACTAGGATATTGCATTAGTGGAGATTGGAAGTGGTTATTTTGTGTAGCTAAGAGTATTTCAGGCTATCCAATATTGAGAACTGGTTGTTTTTAAGAAGCTGAAAAGATTGTTGCTACATACATTAGTTGCATCAGTTGCTTATTACAATCTTGGTGAGTCTGTTGCATCAGTTGCGAAGACTTCTCAAGCAAAAAATGTTGCCATTGCACTTGCTTCTTTAAAAGTCTTAACTCCTGAATCAAAGCTTGCCACTGCTTCAGCAATAGCAAAAGGGACTTTACTGGGTACTTATGCAAATATCAGATTCAAATCATCAGGGTCTAAAAAGTCAGTTCTCAAGTCTGTTGACCTTTTTGGTCTTGGATTTGGACCTGAGCTAGAAAAGAAACTCAATTACACAGAACAAGTTTGCACATAAGCAATTTTGGCAAAAGAACTTGCAAATTCACCTGCTAATATGGTCACTCTTGTTGTACTAGCAGAAGAAGCTTAAAAGATTGCTGCTACAAATAGTGACGTCATGACAGCCAAGAATTTGGATACGGGGCCATGGCGTGTTATTGAAAATGGGTTCTTATCTTGGTGTTGCTGTTGCATCTACGAACCCTCCTAAGTTTATCCATCTATGTTATAAACCTCAATAGAGATGATGAATTGTGATATGGAAGGCTCATCAGCTGTTTTAGGTGCTGTAAAAGCCCTTGGTCAAATTAAACCGCCAAGAGTAGAGGTTCATTTTATAGTGGCAGCTTGTGAATATGATTAGTGGACCTGGTATGAGGCCTGGAGATATATTGACAGCCTCAATTGGAAAGACAATTGAGGTTAACAACAGTGATGCCGAAGTCAAACTAAACGTAGTTGATCATCATGTAATTTTATTTGTCAGTAGTTTTAATGGTTGACGTTACATCAGTTTAGATATCAGATACAAAGTACTAAGAGCAATAATAAACTGAATTTAATGAAACGAAATGAAAAGTAGAGTGGTTGGATACTAATTTATGACATACAATACAATAGCATCTGACAATCAGAGTATCACAAAAAACACAAAAAGGACATTGTTGGATTCATATTAGCAATAGAAAATTGAAAATAGGATATCAACTTAATAAGACTACACAGACAACACAAGAGCAAGTGATCAACAACACATCTCATACAGTCCAAAGTATACAGAGATTCAGTCCACAAAAAATGAAGACTCTGCTACAAAGTAGTCTAGTGATATGTAACACTATGTGATGTATCTGATATGTAGTTAGGTCTAGATTCAATGTAACAGTAGTAGTATAGCATAGTATAAATACTTCTCATTTCTGTATTGTAAGTAACTTTTGATAGTTCAATTCATATTCAGTTTCACACACACTTCTTATCATGGTATCAGAGACAAAGCATCCTGCTCTACCATCACTACCACCATCATTCCGCCAAACTCATAACTAACCACCATAACTAACCACTATAACTGTTTTCTCCCACCATAACAAACCATCATAACTGTTTTCTTCCACCGTAACAAACCACCATAACTAACCGCCATTATTTCACATTTTACACACTCAATCTAATCAAAACAACCAGTCTTCTGATCACATCACCGATTCACAATCATCTCACAGAGATTCATCATTCATAATGCCTCAAAACAGTGATTCAAGCACTTCTAACACAAACAACAATAACACCATGGATGATCTTAATTCACCAAACCATCCATTGTACTTTCATCCCCAAGATCATCCTGACATGATTCTCATCTCAAGAAAGTTAACAGGTTCAGAAAACTTCAGTTCTTGGCACAGATCCATGACTATTGCATTGAATGCCAGAAACAAACTCAAACTAGTTAATGGTGAATTTGAGGAACCTGACATAACATCTTCAATAAGGCCTAACTGGGAAAGAGCTAATGATATGATCATTTCTTGGGTGCTTAACACAGTTTCAGATCAGATTGGTAATAATCTCAACTTTGTACACTCTGCACATTCATTATGGCATCAACTGCATGATCACTACTCACAGATAGATGGACACAGAATCTATCAACTCACCACTGAGATAGTTCACTTGAAACAAATAAATAGTTCAGTTGAAGTGTACTATCACAAACTCAAAGGTCTGTGGGATGAACTAGATGCTTTAGAGGCACCTTATAACTGTACTTGCAAATGTGTCTGTGAGAATGGCAAAACAAATGGTGAACGAGATCAGAGGAAGAGATTGATTCAGTTCTTGATGGGTTTAGATGAAAATTACACCAATATTAGGGGTCAAATCTTACTACTACAACCACTTCCTATTGTGGCTAAAGCTTACAACATGATCAGGCAAGAGGAGAAACAAAGAGAGACTCCAAAACAGACCACCACATCTACACCATTTGCCTTGAACACTTACAGAAGTTATGATGCTCACAAAAACACAAGAAACCAAATTCCTCAATCTTCTAACAACCCCACCAGAAGGGCTACATTCAAAACTGGTGTCATATGTGGTAACTGTGGTAAAGAGGGTCATACCAAGGAAGAATGCTACAAACTTGTAGGTTATCCAATTGGTCACCCACTTCACAACAAGTATGTACCACCTCAGAAAAGGACAACTCAGTCTAAACCAAGGACCATCAACATGACTGTTGCTACTGAAGGCACACCAGTTGATAACACTTCAGTGGAAACCCCCAACATGGTGAACCTGCCACCAGATTACTCTGTGACTGCAAGGATGGATATGCTACAGAATCAACTCAACCAAGTTATGCTCATGATGCAACACAACAATGAGGCATCTACCTCTGGTTCTCACAACTTCATGGCAGGTAAACCTCACAGACTTATAGCTCATTACATTTCTGGTTCTAAGGAGATTTGGATTATAGATAGTGGTGCTACTGATCATATATGCATATCACTCACTTTAATGCACAACATCATCACATGCATCACACCTATCATTATCTCATTACCAAATGGTCATAATGTACAAGTCACTAAGATTGGCTCAGTCACCCTACAATCTAACATCACTCTCCATAATGTACTTTATGTCCCAACCTTCACCTACAACCTCATATCAATTAGCCAAATCCTCAAACACACTTTGAGATCCATCACCTTCACTTATGATACCTGTGTTTTCCAGGGCCATGATGGATCCCAAACTCAAGGCCTACTCAGTGGAGGACTCTACATTCTACCTTCTACATCAACAACTTCAACCACAACTCCACAAGCAACTGTTCTATCCACTACTACCTCACTCTCTCTATGGCATGCCCGACTTGGACATCCATCCATTCAAGTACTCAAACATGTATCAAAATTACCTTTTACTGTTTCAAATTCAGTAGATCATAGATGTACCATATGCCCCTTATCAAAACATCATGCTTTACCTTTCTCTCTTAGCTTGTCTCATGCTACCTCTGCTTTCAATTTGATTCACATGGATGTATGGGGACCATATCATCATTGTACACTTAATAAATGCAAATTGTTTCTCACCATTGTTGATGATTACTCAAGGGCCACCTGGACTTATCTACTTCCAACCAAACATCATGTCATATCCACAGTAAAACACTTTCATGCCAATGTTAAAACTCAGTTCAATAAAACCATTCAAATCATCAGAAGTGACAATGGCACAAAATTTGTAAACTCTTCACTCACTGAATTCTTCAACAACAATGGTATCATACACCAAACTTCTTGCCCATATACTCCACAACAAAACTCAAGAGTTGAAAGGAAACACAAACATTTGTTAGAGGTAGCAAGGGCACTTCAACTACAAGCAAACTTTCCCAAATATCTCTGGGGATACTGTATTCACACAGCCACATACTTGATCAATAGACTCCCCTCACCTGTTTTAAACAATAAAAGTCCCTATGAGATGCTCTATCACCACCCACCTCCCATTGATCACCTCAGAACCATTGGTTGCAGATCATATGTTCATCAACACACCTCTGATAAATTCCAAGCAAGATCCATCCCCACTGTCCTACTTGGTTACCCACAACATCAAAAAGGCTATCTTCTCTATGATCCCACCACCACAAAAGTCATCACCAGCAGGCATGTCACTTTTGAAGAATCCATCTTCCCTCTCCATCTACCAAAACCTTCCACACCAGACATCCCCACTGTAACTGCTCCTCCTTACACTCCTCTCTTTACTACTCCCCTTACCACACCATCACCATCCTCAACAAATCCTCCAACTGAACCACCACCAACTGAACCAACATCCCCTACATCACCTGAACCACCACCAACTGAACCAACATCCCCTACATCACCTGAACCACCACCAACTGAACCAACCATACCCATCACTACACCGCCATCTTCTACTAATCCTATCTCACAACCACCAACAAACAACCAACCATCATAGGACCCTACTCCACCACCTCCACCTCCACCTACAAGAACATCCACTAGACACAAACAACAGCCAGCCAAACTATCAGACTACCAATGCAAACTTCCACCTTCACTATCCAAGCATCATCACTCCAATTTTCTTAATTATTCCAATCTACACAAACAATCATTGCATTTCATTTTAAGCATAGATAGACCAGTAGAACCACATTCTTATATCCAGGCCTCCAAAGATCCAAAATGGACTGAGGCTATAAACAAAGAACTGAAGGCCTTGGAAGATAATGATACTTGGGAAGTTGTCACACTCCCATCCAATAAATGTCCCATTGGCAGTAAATGGGTCTTCAAGGTAAAATACAATGCCAATAGCACAGTTGAAAGACACAAGGCTAGACTTGTTGCAAAGGGCTACCACCAGAAGGAGGGCATTGATTACACAGAAACCTATGCACCAGTGGCTAAAATGGTCACTGTGAGAACTCTTCTTGCTGTTGCAGTCTCACAAAATTGGTACATTGAACAATTGGATGTGAACAATGCATTTCTCCATGGAGACTTACATGAGGAGGTCTACATGTCACTACCACAAGGATATCCTCAACCCTCCATCCCTAATCCTGTTTGCAAACTCAAAAGGTCTCTCTATGGTCTCAAACAAGCAAACAGACAATGGTTTGAGAAACTTACAACCTTTTTGATCTCCCTAGGCTTTGTTCAGAGTTATGCAGACACATCCTTACTCACAATCAACAAACAAGGTTCACAGACCTCCATTCTTATTTATGTTGATGATATTCTCATCACTGGACATGACAAAGCTTATATTGATCACATCAAACATCTCTTACATCAGCAATTCAGCATTAAAGACCTTGGAGCTCTTCACTATTACTTGGGGATAGAATTTCTCAGAAACTCTTCTGGTCTAGCTATGTCTCAAAGGAAGTACACTCTTGAGCTACTCACTCTTGCTGGTCTACTCAACCTCAAACCTTATGCTACACCAGTTGAGCCCATTACCAAACTCAATCACACTGATGGTGATCTCCTTCAAGATCCTACCCTTTACAGGACCTTGGTAGGCAAGCTGATTTACCTCACCATCACTAGACCAGATGTCTCCTATGCTGCACAGTCTCTAAGTCAATTTCTCAAAGAACCAAGAACACCTCACATGAAAGCTCTCACCAGAGTTCTTAGATACCTCAAACTTTGTCCTGGTCAAGGACTTTTCTTCCCAACTCAAAACAATCTTAACTTAACCACTTATTGTGATAGTGACTGGGCAAGTTGTTCCTTCTCTAGAAAATCTGTCACAGGCTATGGCATCTTCCTAGGCTCAAGTCTCATTTCCTGGCAATCAAAGAAACAAGGAGTGGTTTCTAGATCCTCTACTGAAGCAGAATACAGGGCTCTAGCAGACAACTCATGTGAAATCAGCTGGCTAACTTGTCTCCTAAAAGATCTGCAAGTCCAAATTCCTCATCCTGTACCAGTCTTATGTGATAACATTTCTACCATTGCTCTAGCATCTAATCCTATTCATCATGCCAGGACCAAACACATTGAAATTGACTGTCATTTTGTCAGAAACAAAATCAAAGCAGGTGAGATTCTACCTTCCTATGTTCCCACCAGACATCAAGTGGCAGACATTTTTACAAAGGGCTTAAGCAGAACTTTACACTATCATTGTCTCTCCAAGTTAGGCATTTGTAATCCTTACTCAATGCCAACTTGTGGGGGGGATAATAAGACTACACAGACAACACAAGAGCAAGTGATCAACAACACATCTCATACAGTCCAAAGTATACAGAGATTCAGTCCACACAAAATGAAGACTCTGCTACAAAGTAGTCTAGTGATATGTAACACTATGTGATGTATCTGATATGTAGTTAGGTCTAGATTCAATGTAACAGTAGTAGTATAGCATAGTATAAATACTTCTCATTTATGTATTGTAAGTAACTTTTGATCGTTCAATTCATATTCAGTTTCACACACACTTCTTATCACAACTAAAAGTCAATCCTAATATTGATACAAAAATAAACTAACAAAGTCCTTGGTGAAACCAAAAAAATTAAGTCACAGGGTAACGATCTAATAATCGACTCATACAAAAACCCCAAACAATCGAAATCTACATAATAAAACTGAATCTCCTAGCTGTTGCCTAAAGTGAACAAAATAATACCCAACATAAGATCACAAATGATGGATGATATTCTATGGTTTTACCTTTGATTCCGACAAGGATGAGGCTCCACAACGAGAGAAGATAATCTGAGAGAAATGTAGGGGCGATTGGGTTTACAGTAAATGAAAAGGAAGCTCAATTGGCAGTTGTTCAAGAATTCATTGTTGAAGGTAGTTTAGAGTCTGCAATCGTTTTGGAGAAAAGATGTCAAATGGCAGTTTAACGGTTATCTCTTGATATTAATACTTTTAGTTTAGACCCAGTCAAGCAGTCATACTTTTATTCATCCTCTAGAATTAAATATATTGAAATGAAAACCGGGTTTTTAATCGACTCGGTCGAGTCATCAGGTCACCAGTTTAATCGGTTCGACCATCGAGTCAACCCGGTTTTCTATTAAGAAAAAACTATCTTTTTTCAACTGAATCAACCCGGTTTTCTATTAAGAAAAAACTATTTTTTTCAACCGGGTCAACCAGTTCGTGGTCAACCCGGTTTTCTA
This sequence comes from Chrysanthemum seticuspe, assembly GCA_019973895.1. Lineage (NCBI taxonomy): Eukaryota > Viridiplantae > Streptophyta > Magnoliopsida > Asterales > Asteraceae > Chrysanthemum > Chrysanthemum seticuspe. Next base: position 325,034,724 of record BPTQ01000001.1, on the reverse strand, counting down.
TAAAGTTGCCGATTTTAAAGAGATAACTGACAATCTAAAAATATATAAATACATCTCACACAATTGTCTTAAAAGGCACTGAAATCCAACACAACCCGGGTAAACCACAAACTTCATATGTAAAATTTTTTGGAAAAAGTTAGCGAAATGTTCCTTAATAACCCAAATCACTAATTCCAATTCAAAATGATTTAAGTATGTCAACTATGTTAGTTTACCACTAAATATCGAGAATGGGTATAATTAAGTTCGGCCCATATCCTACAAAGGTTGGTTTACTAATAAGGGTCTAGGATCCTTATGTGACATCCCAAATTCAACTATTTCTAGTTGTAAATCTACCGAGGCCACTCACCATAGCCTTAAAATCCATAATAACCGAGGGCTTGTCGTTTTCGCTCATGGTGGTTTTATGGAGTGAGCTACAATAGACTAATTGATAGGTACAAAAGATACATAAAATATAAAAGCATTAGGCTGGTTGTAATAGGAGTATAACTCACGCGTGAAACCCACGTGAGTTATGCCACTACAGTTGCACCCTACTAAATCAAGACCATGACATAACCAAAAAAACACCTAATTCAGTCAATACTGTTTTATGTGTTTTAAAAATAGTTGTTTATTAATACATTTGACCTTAATATGTTTGGTTTAGATGTGTTTTTCTACCTACCGGAATAGACCTCACCTGAATAGACCCAAACATAATTGACCACATCCTATTAACACTAGTACATGCCTATAATTGTTTCTAGTAGGTGGAAAAATATCAAAATTAATAACCAACAAGAAAATATTGATAGACTTCAGCTAAAAAATTGCGTGATATTGGTAAATTCTAAAAATCACATGATCAAGGGTTAATGAAGCAAGTGTCGAAGCATTGGCCATTTTATTATGGGTTTCCACGGGTGATGTTCATACAAGTTGGGAGTATTTTTGGCAATCTTGTCGTACTAACTATTCGTAGTGACACCGGGCCACTACTTGGTTAGATAGTGTTCCAACGGGTTATGTTTCATGTGTTAGGTTCTGTGTTGTGATTGTTTTTTAACCTATGTCATATCTTAGTATGTTGGATATTCGATCACCTTCTGATATCCATGTGTCATAGGGTCGGTTCAGTGGTTTGTTATGCTCGGGTCCATGTAATTTAGCATATATTGCCTATAAAAAAAGATATTAGAAATCGCAACTAAAATCGGAAAATAGCAAAAATTTGTGAAAATTTAAAATTGAGGGTCCAAACGTCTAGCTTATCAGAATTACTTGCTGAGTACCCTCCCTATGGTTGATTGTCACGGCCTTGGGCTCAATGTCGGCATTCTGTCTGTACAAAAGGACCCTTCAAATTCAAACGAATTAAAATTTGACGCTTTTATAGTACAAATGTTTTCATATGCACCATCTCATTGAACGAAGAAAGAGTATCCTAAATTTTCAATATACACCACATCTTAACAATATACGAGTGAACATATTCTTACATTCTCATGATGTCATGTGAGAAAGTGAGACGAAATTCTCAATCAGAGATAACCACATGATAGGGACCAATAGTTCAATCAAACAAATACAACATGGAATTCGGCATAAGTTCGCTAAAAAGCATCTATATAATGTTTTAGAATGTAAAATCGGCACATATGTATACATATTAAAGAGAAAACACCTATAATTCAAATGGAAAATGTTTTGACATAGTTATGAATGGGCTGAGCATCGTTCTAAAACGAACCGAACCAACGAAAACCGAAGTGAACCAAAACCGATTTTGTGAAACATGAACCAAGAACCAAGAACCAAACCAAACTGACTCGGTTCGGTTCGGTTTTGTGTCAGTTCAGGTCGATTTATGTGATTTAAGTGTGTTTTTCTCGATTTTGGCTCGAACCAAACCGAAACCGAAACCGAAAACCATTAGTATATAGAACCAAAACCGAACCGAATATGGCCGGTTCGGTTTCATTCGATCCGTTTAGGCCCGGCTTCCCGGTTCGGTTCGGTTTTGTGTCGGTTCAGTTCGATTTATATGATTTAAGTGTGTTTTTCTTGATTTTGGCTCGAACTAAACCGAAACCGAAACCGAAAACCATTAGTATATAGAACCAAAACCGAACCGAATATGGTCGGTTCGGTTTCATTCGGTCTGTTTAGGCCCGGCTTCCCGGTTCGGTTCGGTTTTGGTCCATTTTCCTCAGCCTAGTTATGACTAGATAATTGCAATCTTTACAAAGAGAAAAACCTATAATAAATTTACATAATTACCTTAAAACCTAATGTTTATTGTTTAGACATTAATAAATTTGACTAAAACCATTTCTTAAATAATTCCATCGAAAATAATAATATTTGGCATATCCATGTTTATGTTATAAGTTCTTATATTTCATTCAAAAATTGTGTCTTTAGACTAGACAATAAATTTTTCATTGATCGAGAAAAACTGCTTTATATATATATCATATGACCATAACATTATTATACGTAAACGTAAATGAGTCTACAATGGTGTAGACAAAACTCTCCTCCATAACTACTATTAAGCAGTGTCATTTACGTGCGATTGTCCCCATCATTACAACTCATGACTTTATTTTTTCTAATATTGTAAACTACACGAAGTGGTATTGTCATAAAATTTTCAACACAAATTTTCAAATAAATTTAAAATTTGACTAAAATTCAACTTTTTGTAATAGGTGGTAAGACTTAAGAGTCCATGTAAAAAGAGCCCGCTAATTCCCCCGCCAAATATAATTTGCTCATCTTTACATAGCCCGCTAACTTTTCCCGCCAAATTATTCACCCATAATTGGCAGTTAGACACCACGTTTGTTCATCTCCATTCTCAGCCATTTACAGGCGTCCAAACCATGATAACCCACCACCACCACCACCCTTCTGACTCTGTGTCACCACTACCATCGCTTACAATTTGATGATTTTGGGTGGTGTAGTATACTTCTTCTCAATATACACCTGGTCAAATTTGAGTAAACAAACCGGCAACAAGTAAGTCACCTACTAATAAAATAGGGTATATATATATTTCTCCATTTATTGGTTGTCTTTGTTTGCTGCTTACATTTATTGGTTCTCCATTCACTGTTCATTGCAAATTGTGAGTGCCAAGTGTTTGTTGAAATGTCTAAATGGAATTTTAGCAATAAGTTATGTTATATGTGTTTATGTCTGCGTTTTTATACATATATTCAATGAATATTGGGAAATGATTTTGTCTAATTCATGTAACAAAATAAATGATGATAGGTAGCCTCTGTTTGTTGGTTCCCTTTGTGTTATCTGCTGTCATAGGTTGCATGTTTATTTTTTTTTGAGCAGATGAAGAACTAAATTAGATGACTATTTGTTAGAGTTTATATCATTTGATCAAGTCTAATGAGGCATTTATTGTTTGATCACCAATATGGTTAATTTATATAGCTATGTGAATTCATATTAATTTACCATTACAAATTTGTCTAGACTAATATTGATATAGAAATCCAAGTTAATATACCTATTTTAGATTCCTTGCTAAATAACATTGAACACCCATTAGTCTGTCATACTTATTGAATTATTAGATGTATTTTCTTAAGTTACTATTAAAACTATAATCTTTTTACTTCAAAGGTACCCGTACCCGTTTCCGTCCCCGTCCCCGTTTCCGTTTCCGTGCAACTTAGTTTTCTTGTTATGTGTTTGGGGACAAGTCTTCACTAATCAACTTATTAAACATAACTAACCACTAATATTGTCTCACCATGTGTCCATTATCTGCTCATAAACCTAATCTTATGTGCTAATTGGTTTTGCTCTCATTATTTAACAGTAAAAATGGGTATATGCTCTTATTTCTATGTTGGTTAGACCTGTTACTTCTCTAATTGCTTCAATAAAAAAAGATGGAAACAGAAAAGAAAAAAGGTTGAAAACTCACCATGCTTGTGTTAGGAAAAACATTCACACATCGGTTCCATCTCGTGACCCTTTACTTATACAAAATGGCCATATCAAAACAGTTTGAAGCAGTACAAACAAATACAAACAACCAGTCTGCTATCGGTATAGGAATTAACTAAATGAACCAAAAAGAATAGACAAACAGAATCTATCTTAAGATGGAAAAACCAAAAAAGGGAACCTGAAATTTCATCATCATACCAGCTGGTATCACTAAACTCATTCCCTGTGACAAATAGTTCTTATAAATAATGGCTATCTTGAGTAGTTGCCTATGCTACTAAGCCAGGGAGAGACACTTTGCGTTTTGTCCCACAAACAGCTGAGACACTCTCCTCAACGACATATTGTCCTCATTGTGGTGCTATAAAGTTCTACTCTGATATGACTAATCTACTCTGAAATGACCAATTTTTGTTTCAATGGGTGGTCGTATTGTGATTACCTACAATGAGCTTTCTGATAATCTGAGACAACTATTGACCTCAAGATTAAAAGATGCAAAGATTAATACTTTCTTTTATGCAAGTTTAATAGTTTCTTTATTTTCAGCTATATTTTGGTAACGTCGTCAAGGATGGATAATAGAATTATCATTAGTATCTGCTACGATATCGAACAAGCTGAAGATGTACTTGAGTTGGGCTTAAACCAATCTGATGACGGCGAAGGTATATTGTGTTTATGCATGTGGTGTGTTTATATGGTTCAATATAATCCTTTACTCGTTCAGAAGATTTATTGATTCCAAGCTTTTCTTTGTAGTACAAGTGATTGGACGCAGAAAAGTTAGAGGACCAACATCTATGCCAAAAATTTGGGCACAACCTGATGTTGATCGTGTTAAACATGTAAGCATCAACATGCTTCATCCAACTTTACTAAACTGAAATCATTCAACTTTACCAATATTAGTTTACCAAACCGAGGTCATTTGACTTACCACTGTTTCTACTCATTCTACATTTGAGCATGGTTTTTCTTATGCACATATAAACTTTTGTTGACTGTATAGGTGGACTTTTTTCTAAGAAACGTTTAGGCTGCTTATTCATGATTATTCATTTGCTACTTTAGAGAGTAGTTGGAAAAAACTAAGGCCAATCATGCAAAAAAGAAGATGGTGCAATTTATGGGTAAAAAAAATTATGCCGCGGTGCGTGAAGAACTAAAAGTAGTTATACTTTATTGTGTAGCTCTTGATGTAAAATATGCATATGGATTGAGATTATATATTTTGTTTGAACATAAATCTTTAACAGGGAGTGAGCTAACTAGAAAGGAGTTGTTTCGTGCTTGCTTCTCAAAATACACATGATTGCAAAAAATGTTGAAACTGCAAATGCAATTGATGGAGCGTGATGATGATGCATTATGTCTTGAGACAGTTTGCTTCTACTTTATTTCCTGTTGCTGCATTTTTCATGTATCAAAATTTAAAAGACTTTAAATGATGTTAACTTAATCAAATTTTGATCTTGAAATGACATGTATGTAACACCTAATACAATTGATGGTGCACGAAGATTATTGGCGTCCTATTAATCCATGTCTATTGCATTGAAAGTTTCACTTTTTTCCCTTGGTCTAGGCTTGTTTGGTTTAGTCAATATATTCATTGGCACTCATTCATGCTTTGGCTGGTTTTCTGATGCATAAGGGGTGTTTGGGATATGATTGTATGGATAGTATGGTGCACAAGGGCATTTGGGAAATGTCGTGGAGAGCTGGTGCCTGGTATGATGGATCTGCTATTTCATTTGGGCCTTGGGCTAACCAGTTTACTAATGTATATTGAAGACGGTTCTTTGTTGTTATATATAGTTGCTGCTGTTTTGTTGTTGATACAAATGTTCCATTTTGTTTATTTTGGCTCTGAAAAGATCATGGTTTTTGCTACTTTGATGAGGGAAATGTGGTTATTGTTTGCTGTATGATAAGTAGAAACAATGAAGTGATTTAATGTATAGTACGATAAGTATGTAGAATCTCCTAAGTGCCCTTGATCTAAAACATATGTAAACGCAACATTTTTTGAAATGTTGTGCAACACTTTTTGAAATGTTGCATGATTGAATAAGATTTGCAGCATTTTTGAGTAAAGTGTTGCAACTTTCCTTTAAAAAGTGAACACTTTTATAAAGTGTTGTATTTTTTTTCTAATAATGGCAACACTTAAAAAATAATGTTGCATTAGATCTTTAAAAGCAACACTTATATAGTAATATGTTGCTTTATTATTATTGAAGTCTAAAAGGCAACAATATCCAAAAGTGTCGCTTGTAAAATGCTGCTACAGCTTCATTTTGTTGTAGTGTAAAATTCATATCTTATAAAAAATAACATATAGGTTATTGTTATTTATAAATATTATAATCATTATATATTAAATTAAGGTACATCTATGGAATTATAAATATCAAAATAAAAACATGAGTTACTTTGATATATAAATGAATACACGAGATTGTACATATACGAATAACTCATGTTATTCCATTTTATGATATTAAGTAAGGATGTCTGAAAAAGTATTTTTTTTACTATGCACGTTCTATACTAACATATCTTATTCTTCTTTATAAGTTTAATCCGCGGTTAGACGAGTTTAAAATATTAAATACGGCTAAAATTATTATCAACAATAATATAAATATAAAAAGGAATGCATGGCCCTTCGAGTTATTGTGCGATGAAAATAAATACATGAGGTTGTATCTATAACAAAAACGCATGTAATTCCTCTTAAATTTAACTAAGAATATTCGAAAATTATTTTTTTTCAAATGCCATAATGTTCTTTTATACACGCAAAATGTCTAAAACATAATATCAGTATTTAAATTTAAACGACATCAACCTCAATCGGCGTCTTAAATAAAGTCAAAATCATTCTTCTAACACAAAATACAAAATATTAAACGATATTAATACATAATAAAAATTTTATGTAAAACCCCGCGCGAGCATATATATTATCACTATTTAAGTATAAATATTTTACACAATGTTACAGAAAAATTATTTTCTTACAACCTTCTGTACGCACAAATTAAAAACTAGTTCCTTATTAGAATAGCGAACCCAATGGAGTTCCAATTTTTTGGGATGAATATTCCTTATCTTCTTTGCATGAGCAAATAATTCAATTTGTTAGTAAATAAAAAACCTTTTTTTAACAATTATCTTATAATATAGACCTCATAAAATCGTCTCACATACCATAAACATGACTTAAACAATAACCATTTGGTTTAAAAATTTCTCACACAACATGTGGTTTAATGATGCCTAAATGAATCTGTTACCAGAAATTGTTCCTTATGTATCGCAATATCATTGGTCATCTTATGATATTGCCCAATATATCTATATACTATTAGAAAATATAATTAACTTTTGCAAAAATTTGTTCATATATAAAATTTTAGATCATGTGTGATTAAAATTAAGAGAAATAATTTAGGTGAAATAAGATATGACTGATTTCAAGGCTAAACAATATGTCAGTATTTAGTGTTCATTTTTTTCAAAAACAAATTAAATATTGCCACACAGTTTTAGATTAACATTATGCATACTTCTTTTCTTCCTAAATAGGTCTCTATAATTTATATGAACTTTTTTATGTTTTGATACATGAAAATGCACGGGCCTACGTTCATTCATGGTTCTACTATTTTTTTGGTTTTCTAAAAGAAGTCACCCATTTATAGCATATGTCAAAGGCAAAAACTATACACGACTGCTTCCATCAAAAGTCTTACACAAATACATATCATTAATAGGTGGTGGAAAGATACATGCTGGGAGAAGTTCGGCTTCGCTCGTGATCGTTTGGTGGAGAACTTTATGTGGAGTGTTACTGAAAATTACTTGCCTCACTTTAAAGGAAGAGGAGTTATGACGAAGGTTAACACCATGATAACAACTATTGATGATGTCTATGATGTGTACGGTACTTTGCCTGAACTCGAACAGTTCACAAATGCTATGAACAGGTTGGTGCTACTTTGTATTGTTATTTTACTCGTACCTCAAGTAAAATTTATTTTTATCGTTAGCAATTTCCTAATCATCGCATGTTTTGATTAAGGGGAAAATTTCTTGTGTAGTTGGGATGTCAACGCGATTGAAGAATTTCCGGATTTTATGAGGATATGCTTCCTTGCATGTTACAATGCAACTAATGAATTATCATATAACATACTGACAAACAAAGGATTCTTCGTTAATACTTACCTTAAAGAGACGGTACATAATTGTCATATCATAGTTACCGGATATGATATTTAGTTTTCTTACATTGTTCTTGAGTATAAACTAGAAATAAAAAAGAAATGAAGAAGTAATAAAAGATAGAAAATAAAAGACAGGTGAAAATTCGATTTTGAAATTTCAAGAGTTAGAAGGGAATTGAAGCTTATCATGATTTAAGTTTTTTTTTTTTTTTTTTTTTTGGGTAAAGGGGAGTAATCCTGCACCCTGGAAATATTGTTGGGTAAAGGGGAGTAATCATGATTTAAGTTTAGCTACTCTACAAACCATCTCTAATTAAGAAGCTAGTTTTGATGGAAATATTAGGCTAATTTACTCTTGTGTTCTTCTAAAAAAAAGGGAAAACTCACAAATAAATTAATAATAATTTTAAATCTTTATTTCTTTCTTTTTATCTTCATATATAAACTTGGGATCAAAGAGTTGTAATATGTTATTTGCCAAACGTCAAATGAAACACGTACACATTTATCAGAGTCTATAAACGAAACAACCACTTGATTTAAATAAAGAATAGTTACTGCTAGGACAATCGCCATTTGGTTGAATTTATATATATATATATATATATATATATATATATATATATATATATATATATATATATATATATATATATATATATATATATATATATATATATATATATATATATATATATATATATCAGATTTTCTTATACTTTCTCAAGTGTAAGTGTTTAAGTTTAAATTTTATATTCCAGTGGCAGGAATTATGCAACTCTTACATAATAGAAGCACGGTGGTTCAATGATGGATATACGCCTCCCTTTGAAGAATTTATCGAAAATGCATACATATCTATAGGAATTGTCCCCATCATTAAGCATGCCTATTTGTTAACTTTACCTAGTGTTACCGAAGAAGCATTGAAACGCATTAACAGAGCCGAAAACCTGATTCGCTATGCATGCATAATCGTGCGTCTCACTAATGATGTTGGGTTTTACTAATCATAACAATTACATAAACAAGTAAACATCATCAAAGCATGCAGCGGAAGTAATAGGAATAATACTTGTAAATTAATTAACCAAATTAAAAGTATATGCGTACCTTTTGCGAATCAATGCAATTAGGGTTTATGAAAAAACCCCAAATTAAGATCAAGAACCAAGAAACCCTAAACCCTAATAAATTAGGGTTTGTGAATGTCAACCAACACCTATGTCGACCCACCAATGAAATCAACCACCAAGATTCACAAGCTCAAGCGTGCTTGTTCTTCGTTCTTGTACACACGTACTAATAGCGATTAGATGTGAAAAGCTAGTTTCTTGATCACGAAACAAACCAAATACTTATTCTTTAGTTAAGCAAATCGAATCCCTATGGGAAGGAGAGTTCGACCGGCCACACAAAAGAAAGAGGGAGAAGGAGAAAAATTAGGTTTGCAAGTCACCAAGATTAGGTTTAGAATGAACACAATAGGATTGTATTTATAGTTAACCAATCTTGGAGGACAAGTTAATGTGTGGGTTGGGTTAGGAAACCCCAACCGATCGGCCAATCAATCCCAAAGGGATTCTAAATCCTTCCCGACTTATAATTTCATCTCTAGTCCTTTAAGTTTACATTTAACGACCGTTAGCCAAACCTCGTTAAATATTAACCATCGTTAAGTATTTATTTCGTGACTAATAATTAATAATAATAACGTTTTATATATTATAATTATTTACATCAATTCTCATACGTAATGTGTGCAATCCCGAAGTCTCGAGTTCGAATCCGGTCATACTAATATTAATAATTATCCATAATCCTTTCAGCTCCCACTTGGATATTACTTAATATAGTAATGACATTGGTTAGTCTAGCTTTCACACGCCAATGCCCCCAGATCAAATCGAGTATGGTCTCCTGGAAAAAAGCATTTAATGATTCATCATTTTTACTTATCCTTTTGTTACTAATACTACATTAACTATGAATATGGATCAAGTCATTTCATAAGTTAATATTCTGTTTCTCGTTGTATTTGATTGAACAAGATTACCAAATCATCTGAACGTATTCCAGATAGATCTTGGGTAAGGCCTTACAAACATCTTGTCAACCCTACGAGGGGCTCAAATATAGTATTATGCTTTGAAACAAATTCAAAGGAACAAATTCTCTTGACTACAAACATAACTCATGAACTTTGTAACACTTCCGAAAATAGCCCTTATAACTACCAGTTACGGATAGCGTTAGACTATCTTACACAAATGCACTACATTCACAACAGTTATCTGGTATCTCAAGTCTGAGGATAAACACTTCATGATATACTTAATGACAAAGATCCATAAAGTATCATCATGTAAAGTTGGGATCTGTCCTATATTCAATTCATTGAATATCATGTGAATTTGGCATGTCCCACGCATCAATATACTTAAAGTATATTCTACCAAAACTCAGATTGGTCTTAATTCAATGACATTCCCACATCATTGATCGACAACGGACTTTTAGAATAACATAAGTTATTCACGGATTAAACATGCAAATATAGGATATAATATTAAGAAAATGAAAATAAACATAACCAATATTTTATTTCATTTAAATAATATTGGTTCAAAACATCCCTTATCCAAATACTAAATAGATCAATGCATGATAATACTTGTTAATGAATTATGTCTCAAGTAATGACAATCATACTTGTTGACAAGGCATAATTTCAACTAACTTTGATCTATCAGAATTTTGAGAATACTTATTTCAAGAATTCAACTAGTGAAGTTCTTGTATGTGTGCATTCAAAATATCTTGATATTGCCACATAATATTTCATAAAGTGTGTGACATCCTCAAGCACCAATTTATGACAATCAAACTTTCAAACATTTTTTAAAGTTTAAAGTATTCTTATTCTTTATTGTATAATGCAACTATGCTATTAGTTTAGCATAACTAGTTCACATGGCCATTTACAAGAATGAAATCCTCCCATGACTAGTATTGAGTGTCATCTCAATTATACCAGCATCATTGTATACAAACAACAATATGCTGTTTAAAAATTTCGTAAACTTCAATATATACAGTGTAATGTTTGATGCATTCCAAACTTTCAAGTTTGTTGGCTATGACAATTACGCAACAATTGCTGTATTGCTCATCCATAGAATTTTGAGAGCAAATCCAGGCTGAGGAATGTAATTCTAGATTCAAACATATTCTATTAGAATATTCATTACACTAGTTATCTAATAACTTCATTAGATATCAATGTTGTCAAATCATCTTGCATTCAAGCATGATACAACAATAACATGATGTACATGAAAAATCCATATGTCAAACAAAGATTTAATTCATGTTCTACATATCCATTTCCAAATGATATATCATGTTCTATTAGACTCATTTATTTAATACCGCCATGTTTACTAACAATAAACATATACTCCAAGGTTGTATGTCTTATTTTCTAAATCTTTCAAGTGAAGTTCCATTCCAAACCAGAACTTAACATTTTATCTTAGATGGAATGTTACTACCCACATCATATAAGATTTAAAGAAAATAATCATAATACTCCCACTAGCTTTCAGGAATACTTAGAAATTATCTTATTTTAATTTTTAAACCAAAACTTGGATTTAATAGTTAAACATAAGAATCATCTCCTAGATGCATGCATATATCCATTCATGGATTCTTGCAGTTTGTACATTTCCTAAGATTATGTGAATTCATAAAACTCATTTGTATTACTTATCGTCCTCGCAAAAGTAATCACACAACAAAGAGTTTTAATATCCAATTGTCATTTTTCATATCAATGAAAATAAGTATGACAATCATAATCATTATATATTCAATGTGCCAAGGAAAGAATATTCAATCACAGTTAATTGCTTAAGTGTGATTAATAATCTTGTCACAAGCCATGCATTAAACACATGTACAATTTTGTCCATATGATTTCTACACAAAGAATTTTAAACCGCTAGGGTTTTCCTTCCTTTGAAGAAACTCATCTTTATTAAGATAAACCAAGTTTACAAAGTTGATTATCTCTTTGGACAGCATCTTTACATTCATAGTATGAATAATTTACCACAATTCAATATTAGGTAATATATCATTATGATTAACAGGTTTACCATGATCCTGTAAATCATATTTCTCATCATATCAAATATCTGAGATATCCTTGCGGATCTATGAATGAGAATTCCATCATTTTGAGGTATATCATATTTGACCTCATCATGATATTCACTAGTGTATTTTAGAAGATTATGTGTTTTGTAATTGTAATTTAATCTCTTCAAGATCTAAACAAAACTCCCACTTGCTTTTGTAATTTAAAGACTATCTATAAATACTTTAGCAATTAGAACAACACTAAATTGTTTTCTTGTGGGATATTACAAAACACATTGACAGTTCGTAAATCTTGTTTGTTAATAACCTACTCCATAAGTAGTTTTAACAATTCAAAACTTCAATATATAAGACTCAATGTGATTCATCACATTCCATACTAAAATGGTGTCTTATTAATCTTCTAGGTTTGAGTTTTATTAAGTATATCCAATCAATACTCAATTTTCTAACCTTGATAACTTTTGAAAGAAAGAAGATATTATTATCTTAAATCAAACAATATAACAAATGTTTGATTCTTCTAACTGAACATTCCATATACATACAGTATTTCATTAGAATTAATATTGTAAGACAATCTAACAATATATAAGATAAACATATTCCTTTTGGCCTACCTATTTACCAACTAAGTCAACTTAATGGTATAATAGAATATCCAAGCCAATTGCATGGTTTATAACATAAGTATTCTTTGACCAAGTCAAAAAACATAACAGTTATAATATCTTACTTTATATTTTAAGTCTTTAAAAGACTTCATGTTTAGGAGTTTATACAAAAACACATAACCATGTATAATTTAAAGTTATTATGAACACCACACCATGGTTTCAATTAATTAATTTTAAGTTAATATACTACTCTATCTATTTATGTCATTCTAAAATTACATAAATATTTAAGATAATATTACTTTATTTATTTATGTCATTCCAAGAAGTGTCCAACTTAAGAAACTGCAAATCATCCACGCCCGATCCCACGACAAGTGGAGATTTACCTTGAGATTACAATCTAGCCAAGATCTCACTAAACCTAAAATGTAACTTCAAGTGTTTCTATAATTTGAATGACATAAGACATAAAAGCAGTCTATGTTATATTCTTGACACATGTTCTAAACTAGTCAATCTTATTAGAACGTTAATCTCTTATCTTACGATCAAGAGAATCCATTAATCATATTTGTATGTGTTTGTTCTTTTGCACACAATTAATACTTCTCCCACTTGTGCATAGAACAACACCATATAGCATATAAACACCATGACATTTGTTTGTTTATGTGAGCAATATGATAGTGTCATAGATATATAAGCATTACAAGTAGATGTAGGAGCACTTAATTATCAAGGAAACGTTCATGACTATCCTTGAGAATATGAATGTCTACATTTTTAAACGTAATGTATTATTTCAAGAAAATCTAGAAATAATCTGAGTCACTACCAAGATAATAAATCTTGTAACTCCCACTGAATTAGACAACGTTACAATAATGTCTTATTCAGTAATACACCACAATACTCCCACTGGATTTGACAACATTGTAAGTGTTGCATTAACCAGTGAAAATAGCGTGCTATTACGTTGTAACTCCTTTCAAAGACTATTCGTAACAATTACTTAGGTACTAAAAGAGTGTATTCTACTCTGTAGATGATGAATCATCCATCATACTATTAACTTGAAAAATTGAGCATGCAATTTCTTCCTCAATAGGTCTACTATCCCCACAATGGTGTGTAGCACCTTTAATTTGTCAAATCAAAACAACTAGATACAATATACTAGTTTGTCTTTTACCAATTTTGCGGTAATTAGTCTAGATTCTAATGTAATAACTCATATAATATCAAACATGTTTTCTAGTTGACCAAAATGTCATATAAGAATTCAATCACCAACAGAGGGTAGTGAAATCTCTTAAGGAAAACATGGTGTGCAATTTTCTTAACTATTAAAGTTGCTATGAGTTATATTAGAATTTAGACAATTCTAATGTTCCTAACATACCTTTCTCAATCATGAAAAGGAATAGGATTGAGTCACACTCTTCTTCCATGGAAAAGAGTTTATGTTTGTCTTTTAGTAAATTTTTCTTGATCGAACATTCGTTTGAAAACAGAACTAGATCAATTTACTAAAGCCCAAACTACGTTACGGTTTAATGTTGCATTAATACAATCAAAAGAATTTTCAAAATTCAGTTTTAGTATTTTCGATAATAAAATCTTTCAAGAAAATAAAATACCCTTGGTCAATATTCATATTAACCATAGAATTTTCCTTGAATCTAGGACCCTCATTATCATAGTTTCACCACATCAGTTGATCTGCTAGTGATGAAAGTATAGAATAGGTAATTGTCGAAGAACAATAATTGACAAACAAGTTTGCAATTCCTAGAAAATATGGGATTTACAAGTTTGCCAAACAATTATGCAAAATGTAAGCATGTTTCATCCCATCTTATGCCTTAAGTCATAGGTCTCACTAACTAACTTAATTAAGTTGTCTAACTTAGAAACTGCAAATCATAAAGCTGAGGTCTCACACAACAAAATAATTCACCTTGTCATTGTAATCTAGATCAAGGTCTCACATAACTAAATTACAACTTCAAGTGTTTCATATCATTAGATGGCATAAACTTAAATTTAAAGGGTACAATTTTTGACGTGTAATCAAAACTTATGTATAAAGAAGCATGCATACAACTTTATAACAAAATATTTTCGAAAACCTTACATACGATTTTAATTGCTAAGATTAAATTCTACAAAGTTTTAATCGATGCGTTGAGAAACTTACAACTTTGCACTAAGATGCTTCGTACATAGAATGGTTATACTAGGTAGCTCCAATCGAACTCACAGGGGGCAGAGGACCATGTAAGCACTGAGGCATAACCTTAGACATCCATTCAGTGAGACTGTGCTCACTTCTTAAATAACCCCTTTATAGTTTGTTCTAGTGGGTGAGCCGTTCTAACCATTTAGTACAGTCGCATCAATCGATTAAAAGTTCAAGAATAATACGTAGATAACAAATCAGTTTCGCCATTATTTATTCCATTTAATTTTCTATTCATAAAAAACCCTTTTTGCTTACTAACATGTCAAACAATATATAAACAAAAAAGCATTTAAATAAAAATTAAAAGGAACTCAAATAATATATACATATAACTTAACAATTAACATATGTAAAAACAATTAGCCACATGCATAATTATTTTGATAAAACCTAATAAACAATTATAGGCGTAAAAATGCATACATCAACTAGGGCTTTCAACTACAAGGTAGATGAGCCACATACATCGACAAGTCGATTGCGTAAGCCAAAGTCAATAGTATACCAAATAGCACATAACGAATTTTTATTAGTATAATTGAGGTCTTCCCCAATTCAATATTATCAAATAAATAAACATGTGTATATCACTTAACAATTAATCAAAAAACAATACTCCATGGCAAAACATGCATGTTTCACCATGGATTCCTCATAACAATTATAATCCCAAGATACGCATATAATCATGGCACATAACAATTATTCATGAAAACCACATAAAATATACATGCAATCCTAGGGTTTCTACAAGTTTTACAAAAAATAAAACCTAATAAACAATTAAAGGGTAATCGACCCAATAATAAAAAATTAGGGTTCCAATTTTCAAAACCCTAGAAACCATAAAAGCATATAATAATCATAAAGATTCAATTTTTATGTGTTTCGGTAATTAATTACAACATATTAACGGCTCGTGATGCCACTGTTGGGTTTTACTAATCATAACAATTACATAAACAAGTAAACATCATCAAAGCATGCAGCGGAAGTAATAGGAATAATACTTGTAAATTAATTAACCAAATTAAAAGTATATGCGTACCTTTTGCGAATCAATGCAATTAGGGTTTATGAAAAAACCCCAAATTAAGATCAAGAACCAAGAAACCCTAAACCCTAATAAATTAGGGTTTGTGAATGTCGACCAACACCTATGTCGACCCACCAATGAAATCAACCACCAAGATTCACAAGCTCAAGTGTGCTTGTTCTTCGTTCTTGTACACACGTACTAATAGCGATTAGATGTGAAAAGCTAGTTTCTTGATCACGAAACAAACCAAATACTTATTCTTTAGTTAAGCAAATCGAATCCCTATGGGAAGGAGAGTTCGACCGGCCACACAAAAGAAAGAGGGAGAAGGAGAAAAATTAGGTTTGCAAGTCACCAAGATTAGGTTTAGAATGAACACAATAGGATTGTATTTATAGTTAACCAATCTTGGAGGACAAGTTAATGTGTGGGTTGGGTTAGGAAACCCCAACCGATCGGCCAATCAATCCCAAAGGGATTCTAGATCCTTCCCGACTTATAATTTAATCTCAAGTCCTTTAAGTTTACTTTTAACGACCGTTAGCCAAACCTCGTTAAATATTAACCATCGTTAAGTATTTATTTCGTGACTAATAATTAATAATAATAACGTTTTATATATTATAATTATTTACATCAATTCTCATACGTAATGTGTGCAATCCCGAAGTCTCGAGTTCGAATCCGGTCATACTAATATTAATAATTATACATAAACCTTTCAAATGATATGGGCACATCATCTGTAAACTTCTAATGCTACCTTATTGACACTATTATTGTTGTGACTAGTGTTTTCATGCACACTTTAGTTACTACTATCTAAATATTGATACTGAGCGCTTAAAAGCTATCTGTTATTACTTTTGTGTTAGGATGAGCTGGAAAGAGGTGATGTTCCGAAATCAATCCAGTGCTATATGCATGAGAGTGGTGCCACTGAAGTTGAAGCTAAAGCATATATAAAACAGTTGACCCTTGAGACATGGAAGAAACTGAATAAAGAACGCCAAACAATCAATTCTGAATTTTTGCCGGAATTCATTGATTGCGTAATGAACCTTGCCAGAATGGGCCATTTCATGTATACGGATGGAGACAAACATGGTAAGCCCGACATGTTCAAGCCCTATGTATTATCACTATTTGTAAATCCAATCTAAGGGCTGTCATGCACATGAATTTCTAAGTTTTGTAACGTAATAAACTCATCTCCACAAATGAAATCAAGATTTGTCTTGTTGGGGCGTTGATTACTCATTATTATAAGATGTGGCAATTGGTGAAGAAGATATATATCACTGCTTGTATTTATTGAGATCATGTAAAATGTATTCATGGATGTTTAATAAATGTTATAAAACCAATCAAATTTTATTGGGCTGGTGGTAATAAGGAACGCTACAACAAAACTTACTTTATGCCACATCTGTTAATGTCCTATTAGGTTAGTTTATTGGACCTTTTGAGCAAAATAAAAGTGTCCCGTAAAGAGGAATTGTAATAGGTGGTTAGGACACTTTTAGTGTCCTAATAAGCACTAAAATTATGAAACCAATATTTGTGTCCAATAAAAGTACATAATAGAACATAAAGACCGGCCTAATACACTATGTAACAGGATACTTTATGAGGTCCTAAATTGTAGCTAACAAGTGTTACACTTTGAGACACATATTAGCGTCCTAAAAATTATTTCTACGAGACAAAATGGCATGTTGCATTAACACATTCATTAGTAGCGAAGCTCTTTCATGATACAAAGCTTCATTATGTCTAACGTCTTGTAACATTTTCATGCTATTCACTGTATCTTGAAACATTTCAAACTATTCCATTGTATTGATACAATTTATGATCGATGAAAAGAAAATATAAATTTCCAATCCAAAAAATCATTTCCATTCAAAAGTTTGTAACCTCGTAAGGTTGTAACATCATCCAAATTGAAGTTTTCTAACATTTGCAAAATATTCCAAGAGTAATGAAAACCAGAAAGAGAGTTTCTTGTGTCAGCATTTATCATCCAAAGGTAATACCTAAAATTTAATAAAACACATATCAGCATAAGTTCTATGTTAAAAAACATTAATCGTATAAAATATTAGAAGTTTGAAAAGATCAGTATTATACCGAGGGCACGATTGAATTCATTTATTCATTCAATTGACTATATGATTAAATTCATTCATTCTTTTGAAATATTACATTTAAATCTGGTGGAAAGGAGGTCAGAATTTATATATGAGGTTTTAAGTTCTAACTTGATCATTACATTCCCTGCTTCGAGAACATTGAGACATGGTGATAACATTTTCATACCCCCTCTATGTTGCTATGAAAAAGATATTTCTCAATTTCACAAAGTTAGACATCATTCCAAAACCCCAAAAAAGGAAAATGCTCTATTCCCCTTCTACCTTTCACTTCAGCCGTGACCTCAAGAGGATCAAATCCTCTTGATTTCTTGGTTTGATCATGTTGTTTTTATCATTTGTTGTTGGCTAGGTGATATATAGGTTGTGATATCGAATTAAGCAACCATGGATTTCGCTATAAGAGTTAGTGTGGATGCGATTAAAGGTTGGGAGATTTGCATCAACTAGTGTTTGGTTTTTGGTGTCATTGGATTGATCACATAGGTTAGGGCTCGGGAGATCAATCCACATACAGTTCCCAAAATCATGATTTTAATCAACTCTACAACTCATTAGATTAACATTTTACGTAAACGTTGAGCGATGTATGAGACCTAAATACCTAATTCATATTACAAAATATATGCCAAATTCATTCATAACTCAAATGGCATATGACATGCATATTTTGACTCTCAAAATATTATTTTTAATTTTTTCTTTTGATAGGCGATAAGCATGTGTTATCTACTACCATAGATTCTAATAACCTATGTCATTATTAATCACCTTCAATAGCACACAACAATAATGAGTCAATTAATAAAATATAATTTCCTAAAAAAAAAGGCTACTACTAAATATTCCCTATGCTTTTATTTAAAGGGTAAAGAAATTTCATTACACACCGTATGCTTTTATTCAATATTAACTCGCATGTAAATTACTCAAGTTTTGGCATAAGTGTATCGTTAAGTTGAAAATAACTTAATAAAGGTTAAAAGTAACTTAACAAAACAACCATATAGTTCATGAAAAAAATTTCTTCATAGCAGTGTTGTATGGAAGGGGTACGCAAATGTTATCACCAATGAGTTGTCACACGGCTAGCAAAAGGAACGTATCTCTCAGTGTTTTTGAAGCACGGAATGTAATGAAAAAATTTGAACTTGAGACCTCATACATATATTCTGACCTCCTTGACACTAGATTTAAATGTAATGTTTCGGGAGAATTTTCTTCGATACATTCATATGATGTAACCTTTTTCAAGGATTATTTTCTTTCTTTTTCAACAAAAAGAATGAAATTAACCATCTCTACAACTAACTTGATTAACATTTTACATAAAAGTTGAGTGATGGCTTAGATCTAAATACATTAATAAACGTCGTACTAGTAAAAAACTTTGGGATTAAACTAGAAATTAGTTGAGTATTAAATAGGATAAAGTGTGGATTGATAACATATAAGCTTGGATGGCTTGGTGGTAAACTAAGTCGTATTATCTATACTCCCTTATAAAACATGAATATTCCCATCCTAACTCCGAGCCTCAATTTTAAGATTTAGACATCCAACCTTTCCTCCAAGCTTACAAGATATAGAACCCTACTTACCGCACACACCCCATTATTTCCACACATAATCACACACTCCTCCCTTTATCTCTACTCACTCTCTCTTTTAAAACCCTTACCTCAGCCGCCACCCCTTCTCCGCCGCCATCTCCTATGCCACCACATTCACACTCGAACCAACACCACCACAACAACAACCGAAACTCACTATAAAGTTTTTAGAGGTATTTTTTGTTATTTTTTAATCAATACAACTGCTCTAAATTTTTAGTTATTCTTTAGTTATTTAGTTTCTTTAGTAGATTATAAATTTGTTTGTATATGTTTCGTTTTTATATATCTGGTGTGATTCTTTTATTTCTCTTTGTTTGGGTTTTTTGTACAAGTTTCGGTGTAATTTGATATTTTCAAATTAATCTCGACGTTTTGGTACTTTTTTTGTACAGCCACTGCTCGCCGCAACATTGCCATCGCCGGAAACTGCTGGCACAACGGCTGTCTTGCCGGCAAAAGCCGTTGCCGCCAAGGTATTTTTGTCTCGTTTTAAATAGATCAAAACGTTTTTTATTTTTTATTTTTTTTTCTTTAGTTTTTTTAGGTATTTTAATCTAACTTTCTTTGAACTTTTTATTTTCTATAAATCTGCTTCTTGAGTAATTATACAAATCATTTTTTTATATTTGTTTTAAAGATCTGGTTGTTTTTAAATAAAGCTAACTTTTTCTTTAAGTTTTTTTTTTAATCTGAGTTTTTCTTTTTCTTTTTTCTTTCATGAATTTACGTTTTATAGTTTGATTAACAAGTTTGACCTTTTTAGATTTAAAAAATATGAGTTCTTATATAAATCTGGTATTTTTTTTAGACTATGTTTTTCTTATTAAATTTGATTTGTTTCTCCACTTATTTTACGAATCCAATTTTTTTTTTGTTTTTTTTAAAATCTGTTATTATTTTTTTTGTTAATCTATTTTTGTGAAGGTTTTTATTTATCAATTTGTCTTTTTCTTGTAGATCTTATGCCTTTGCTGGAATCTAATGCTGATGTTGTGGTGGCCTTTGTGTAAAATTTGATAAGTGATAAAAATGACATAAATTTGTTTTGTAGATTGATATATATATGTGCTAATTTTGTTACGTAGAAGTCATATGTGATACTTAATTTTGTGTAAATTGTGTTTTGCGAAATGAAATGTAACTGAGAATTTCGTTAATTTTTTCACAAATATTGTTCGAGGAGTTATGAGTTTGTTGGTATTGACAATTAAGAAAATCAAATATGAGACTAGGTTGTTGACAATTAAAAAAATAGATTTTTTGCTATAGCATATTAAAGTGTTGACAAAAGGTGCTTGGAGCCAAACAATATAGAAAATAGTGATAATTCAACACATAGACTAGGACTCTAAGCTTAAAAGGGGCATTTTATATTTACAAGGATGGATCTTCAACTTGGTGAACAAAAAAAAAAGTGAATAATTTTTTGTAAGAATTTGTATATGTAGACACAAGAAATGATAGCATAAGAATATGAAACACTCGAAATACAATACAAAGACTACTTAAAATAGCGGGCAATGAACGAAATATAGCTTGAAATTTGAAGCGCTAGAACTTAGTATTGAAATTATGTTGAATAACATTGAAAATTAAGTCTTTTATGAATCAAGAGCCATGGTTTGATCATCTCTCTTACATGTTCTTGGATTTCTAGTGGTTTTAAATGGTTTTTGGGTTTGAAAAAGTTTAGTGGTATTTGCATCATTTGGACCATTTCTAGTGTTAAAGTGTGGATTTTGATTGTACTTTGGTGTTTAGAATCATTATAAGTGCTTAGGTTTTGATTTGGATGGCTTGAATCAATGTGGTTGGGTTGTTTTTGGATTGAAAAGTGGTGTTTTTGAATATTTCATACTAGCGACTTGTGTCTCGGACTTGATTTCTTCGTAGCGACTAGTCTCTACTTTTTCAGCGACTTGTCTGTGTTGTGTGAAGCGAGTTGTGCACTTAGCGATTTGTCTCTTGAGACAAAACGACAAAAAGGACAAAGTAGTGGTCGTACTGTATTGTCTAGCGAGTTGTCACTAGCGACTTGTCTGTTCGGAATTGGAAATTCTATAGTGAAGCATCGGTCACCGCAAATATAATCTAGCTTAAGTTAGCTCGTAGACATATCGTTTATTACGTTATTTGTTAGTTAGTTATTAGCGTAGTTTAGTCTAGAGCAACACCGTGGAGGAAGGACGGGTCGTTACCCACTGCATGCTTGATCCACAGCCGAAGGAGGGCATAATACTATGTATAAATAGCCCTCTCCCCACAAGGGAGAGGGTTGGATGTTCATTGAGTAATCTAACCTTCCATTTGTTTATCTCTCTAGAACACTCCACTTTCTCTCTTTAAAACCATATATATTGATACGCCCATATTTGTTATGTTTGATGTGTTAGTAAAATCCAATATGTTACAAATGGTATCAAGAGCCATGGTTTGATCATCTCTCTTACATATTCTTGGATTTCTACTGGTTTTGTATGGTTTTTGGGTTTGAAAAAGTTTAGTGGTATTTCCATCATTTGGACCATTTCTAGTGTTAAAGTTTGGATTTTGATTGTACTTTTGTGTTTAGAATTATCATAAATGCTTAGGTTTTGATTTAGAAGGCTTGAATCACTGTGGTTGGATTGTTTTTGGATTTAAAAGTGGTGTTTGTGTTGTCTTAAAGTTAGCGGTTTGTGTCTCGTAAAAAATTTTCTGACGAGCGATTTGTCTTTGTTTGGAAGCGATTTGTCCGGGTTGTGGCTGTACTTGTGCGATTTGTGCGGAGAAGCGATTTCTCATTTTCAGCGACTTGCTTATTTAAGCGAGTTATGAGTTTAAGCGACTTGTGTTATTCATGCGATTTGTCATTTTAAGAGATTTGTTAGGTTAAGCGTCTTCTAGGTTTCAGCGATTTGATGATGAAGCGATTTGTCTGATTTAGCGACTTGTCTGTTTGAGCGACTTGTCATCCCTGCGACTTGTGTTAAGCGATTTTTCCTAAACTGAGTTGCTGTAAGCGATTTGTGACTAATCACCTACCACTTAAAACTTCTCATTTTCTATCAACACAATGTCTTACACCACTGACCCTTTAATCTCCAAAGTGCTCGAACTCTATGATACCTCACAGAACAAAGAAACTGTTTGCTACTCAGAAAGTTTAACCATGATTGATTCAGCAAATTATGATCAAAACACTTCACATTCTGAGTCAAATAACAAAGAATCACATTTGTTAATGACACATGATGCAAAGCAAATGGAATGCAGCATTGAGCCCTATCAACTACTTCATCTGCACCTCATACAGTTGTTATCCACAACTGGGGATCGAACATGTAGTGCTCTCTTCCGCCAGGACTTACCTACATTGACAAGAACCTTGTTGCTGAACTTAGAACAACTAAAGCTTCAAATTACCAAAAAGAGGGTACTAAAGGATGATTCCAGTGCTGCACTTCAGGTAATCCACAACCAATTTCAACCATTCATCAATGGGGAATATTCCACAGACTTTGATCAACACGTGACTGGAATTTCTTTCAAGAAACATACTGGAATGGAAATTCATGAGTTCATCAATACATTTATCCAACTTATGGATAATTTGGAAAAGTACATTAAGGAAGCTGCTCAAGAGGATGATAATTTGAATGAGTGTCAGGTGAAATTATGCGAAACTTGTGAAAGGTCGGGTGATGCTGAATGCAGAATATCAAATACAACAAAGGATGATGAAACCGGCTACACTGAATACAGAGGCTCAGAGTCAGATAAGCTTGAACATCTAGCAGTTCAGTGACTCTTATTATGCATGATGTGAATGCAGATATCAGATTGACAAATGAACATGTGTCATGTGATGAGGTACCCTTAACTAATCAGTATAATGCATCTACTAATGTACCTAAACACACTGATCTTTGTGACAACCGGCAATTTAGGGAGTCTATGTTAGGTAACCGCATTAGTTAAACTAAACTGAGTTTTGCCTTTAGCACTATTTCGTAAATCGTGACTTGATTTTATATCGTCTATTGGTTTTTATGGTTTATTTCATTATTAAATGAGTTATCTTATGTGTTTTAACTCTATTTGGTAGGCACTATTCGATTTGGCACTAGAAAATCCTAAAACGAGAGTTATTGTAACTTTTAGACTGTAACTCAAAAATTGAAAAATAAATAGTCAAAACTCGTGAAAAAACGTAAGTAACGATGTTGGAAAGTTAAATAAATGTCGTAGGACACTCGGGGGACGATATGTGAGCTCAGGAATGGGTAAACGAGATAGATACGAAAAATTACAACCCGAACCCTCCTCTTTTTACTTGTAGCCGGCGGCCCCCCTCCCCATTTAATTATTTTGAGGTCCCTAAGTCCCATGTATATAAAGGTTCTTTGACCCTCACTTTCACCTTTCATTCTCTCACTAAAAACACATACAATACACTTTTCTCTCTCTTAATTCTCCCTCTAAAAACCCTAGCCGCCCCTCTCATTAAATCCGGCCACTATTCCGGCCATTTTCCGGCCACCACTGGCGAGTAAACATACACCTCCACACCAAAAGATAGATCTCTTTCTCCTCTTTCCAACCATATATCATACGCTCCTTTTGGACTTCAATTACACCTTCAAATTCAAAGATTAAGATTCATACTTTTAGGGTTTTAAAGTGCTTTTGCAATTGGTGATTAGATAAGGTAAATGTAACATGTTTTGAGCTTGATTGGGCAATAAAAACCCACGAATTGGTAATTAGGGTTTCGACCTAATTATAATTTTTGGGGCTTTTTGGTGGAACTTGAAATTAAAGCTAATTAGTGACTAACTAAACAAGTAATTAGTGTTTGGTACATGTGTGGTGTATTAATTAGATGGGTTTGTGCATTTAGGGTTTAGTTGCATATTTTTGGTTGAGGTAGATGATGGGTTTTGTGTTTGGTTGATGTTTGGAGCTTGAATGATTGGATTGGAGTGTTGTAGAATTGGTTTGGTTGTGTTTGGTTGTGAGTCGTGAGGTGTACGAGCCACAAGAGGCACGTACGTGGCCTTGGGCTTGCGTACGTGGCCTACTTGGGTCGTGGGTTCGAGTCGGGTCGATTTGGTAGCTTATTGGTTGATGTAGTGTTTGGATGAGACGCGTGGAGCCGAAAAGCTTCTAGAGCTTGTTTGGTTCACGTGGTCTTAACCGTGACCGTGTCATGACCATTAGGGTCATAACATTGGTTTCGGGTATGTTTGGTTGATTGATTCGTTGGCGAGATTGTTTTGAGTTAGTTTGGGATTGAATTGCGATATTGTGACATTTAAGTTGGACTTGATATATATTTTTTGACTTTGAGCTACGTCGGCATCACTTTGACTTTTTAGTCAATAGTTGACTCCGACAAAGCCGTAACATAGACTTTGATATAATTTGGACTATTGATTTATTAAAAGCCGAGAAGTTATGGCTCGTGCTCGTGGACTCGAAACGAATAACGATATGAAACTAATAATGGGATTTGACGAAATATATATGAAAATGCTAATAAAACTATGAAATGTAAATACTAATGGGCTTTTGTACCAAAAACATCGATAACAAGATTTATCTTGTTATTTACTATTTTTAAATGGAAACTAACGACTAAATTGGAAATGTTTTGTAATAAATAAGTAATTATTGTTTCGAGTACACGTTTATCAATAAATGTCAATTGTGGACATTTATTATTGGTTTAAGTATTTATTTGCTTACGTTGTGTGCATGTGTTACGGATAACCTAGCATTAATAGTGTTGATCCACGTGGGTAACGGACTTATTAGGTTGACGAATCTAATAAGAGCCCGCTAGGTACGTTGGCTAACCCTATTAATGGGTGACTTATCCTTATGACTCTTTTGGATACGATTGATTTATGGGATAATAAGCGACACAAATAAATAAATGAGTTTATCGAGTTGACGAATTCGATAAGGTCAACTATTTATTCCGAAACTTATTGAACTATGGAGCTTATCGTTTAGAGGTCTCATTGTGTTGCGTTGAGTTATATATTGGTTGTTTGAGTGCATTCATGGCATCATATTGAGTCGATACACCCACATGAGGATACCAAACATTGGGATTAAATGGTGAAACGAGACGTTTTTAGAAATAAAGAAATGGAATATATTGGGGTAGATAACGTTGATCTTGAGGAATTTGTGTATTAAAGTTGGTCTACATTAATAGGTTGTTCCGAGTCGATAGTTGTTGTGCTGTGATACTGTTATCTTCTGCTAGTGTTTATTTGTGTGCTGATTGCTCGAGGTGAGTTTCATAGCCCCACTTTTATCTACGTTTTAACTACGTTTTGAACTACTTTGGGGTGAGAATCATGCTGCTGTTTTTGGACCGTTAAAACTATTTGGATTTGCTTATATGCTTGACTGTTTAGATAGATGTGTGCTAGTTGTTGCCTTAGTTTAGGTTTAACCGTGCCCAACTTAGAATAGACTTCTACATCGACCTAGTCCGGGGTTGGCAATTGTTCTAGATTTTGCCACGACAGTGTTGGACTAGAGTCGCTGGGCCCGAGTAGTCCCTGGATACGGGACGTGTATTATGATTGGTGATCCGGGTAGGATCGGTGTGCAAACAGTATTTATCTATCTTAGGTCTTACATAGCAAATCAACTCTTACGGGTCCACTATGATTTTGTTGAACTTAAACCTACGAACTCACCAGCGTAAGCTGACCTTTTAGCATGATTTCTCAGGTATTTGAGAGATGTTTGGATTACTTGATCAGTGGAAGCTTGGCATGGAGGCGTGGTTCAAGGATCATTTTTGACTCTGATAAACTATGGGGACCTATTTTATTAAACTATGTTTTGGGCCTAATATTTATACTTTGGATTAAATGTTTTGAATATTTAAATTTGGGATTGGTTTTGAATGGTTAAATGGTCATATTTTATTATACTTGTGTGCGATACCAATCCAATAGTAACGCCCCGAAAACTTGATTAAGTCTTCCGCTGTATCGAGATTTGGGGGTGTTACAATCTTAATTCTGAAAATGATGTTGATGAATGTTTCTTGGTTGAGACTGAGTCTAGAGTGTTTAAAACAAATGAAATGGTTGAAAAAAGGGTTTTTGATGAACTTTCAAACAAATACTCAATTCTTGAAAAACACTCTATTTCTTTAGAAATTGCAATACAACAAAGAGAAGAGAGTTTTATTGCTACAAAACCTTGCTTAAATCCAGAATTCCCAGAACTTCGTGAATTTTTTGAAATTAACCAGTTAAAGACTCAGCTTCAAGACAAAGACTCAACCATATGTAATCTGAAAAATCAAATCTCAGACTTACATATGAAGATTAATATGGGTGTGAATTAATTTATCAATGAGGTTAGTACTCAGGTTAAATCTAGGAATGATGAATTGACATTGTGTGTGGCTGATTTGTTAAGGGAAAATAAGTCTTTGAGGAAGAGTCAATTAGAAAATAAGACGAAATTTCTAGATTAGACTAAGTCTTTGTCGGCTGACATAGATGCCCTCAACACCAATCTTCAGAACAAGAGCTTCACCATAGTTGCCCTAAAAAATGAGCTCAGGAAAATTACTAGGAATGATGGGAATATTAAGTCTGCTGTATTTTCTTCCTTGGAGAAAACAAATTCTCAAAGGGCTAATGATCGATCTGTTGTTAGGCAACCAAATGCATTTAAGACAGAAAGAATTAAACCATTCAAATCTAGAAATTCTTCCCAAGTAAGTGAGAACACCATTTTGCCAAAATCAGTCGCCTCACTAAAGCCTTCTCACTCAAATATTCAACATTCTAAGATTAGGAATATAGGAAGATCATCCAGTTCATATAAGAAGCATCAAATGGCTAACCAATCCCCTAAGAAACAAACTAATTGCAAAAGGACTAATGTTGAGAACAGGGAAATGACTACATCTAACTCTGCTAGCAGTTGTTTTAAGTGCTGGTGGATTATTTAAGTTCAAAGGATCCAAATGGACTTACTCACCTAGATCTTATCTTAAGTGGATGCCCGCAGGTAAAATTTTCAAAAATGTTGCACAGATGGCTGCCCAACTCAACAAGAGAGAACTCCTCCTTCTTATGTTTGAAGGTATGCTTGAAATCTTTCCAAGTAGGAGGGAGTTTGTCAATGATACAAGAGACAGAAAAAGCCTCAACCATGTTCATTTTTTGTTGTGTAAACCCTCCAAGTATACCAAGAAGTTTGTTGTATTGTTTCATAACTGTTCTTGAATTAGTCATTTTGTAATTTGCGAACGGAACTTCTTACTTGATGCATCCTCAGCCATATATTTGGCATCCAAGGAATCCCATAGTTCTTTGGAAGATTCAACATTTTGATAAATATCAAAGAGAGAATCAGACATACCATTGAGGATTAAACCTCAGAAAATTTAATCAGCATTCTCCCGTTTGCTCCTCTTCCTGAAAGAAAAATAAGTACACTGTAAAACCCTAAAAATTAAAAAATGTGATGCAAATCAACTTCCTTATTGAGAACTATGTCACACGTTCAATACAGATTTGTAGCATCCGAGTAATCTTTGACTTTCCAAAATTTTGGCCATCTATTAAACCTATCATAACCGAGTCATTAATCTCAAATCAAGGACTTTTATTAATTACCTTATTTAGACCCACACTCCTCCTACAAGTTCTGTTATAACGCGTTTTGGCCTCTTACCTCTCATTCACATTATACGAATCATATTCACTCTCCTAAACAACACAAACGTCTTTCTCTTTTTGAAAAGATATGATCACATATTATTGCCTCAATCTTAACCAAGAATAAAAGGTTGCATTTCCTTGAGTGGTCCACACGCCTAGGAGGAGATCCACATCAGTATGTGAAATACGTATGTATAAAACCCACCAAACACGACATTCCATTTTGTTTCACATGTTATCCTTCGATCATATGCCATAGTCATTTACTCAATAATCTCCTGATTAACCAAAAACAATAAACAAGTTACAAATCATTTTCTCTACAAAGACATATGAGCCGATGGCTGTACGGGGATCGTGATTTCATTTGTGGTTTCGCAGCCTTGTGCTTCGTCGCGGTGGTGGGTGACTGGGTGATCATGTGTGGTTAATTCGAAGTATAACGTTCTTATTCCTTTCGACTCTTTTTGATTCAGCCCAAGGTAATTCTTGTTAACCATATTTAAACATGCATGTTACACGACTATTATGGTATCAAACCTTGTATAAATCACGTCTTGCAAGCTGTGTCTCGCGGATATAAAATCATACTATCATTCTTTTATATATATAAGAGATGGTGGAATCTTGTTAACCTGATGTCGATGTCTGTTTTCTTTTATATTTGATCCACCTTTTATCCTAGCCTATTTGCAAATCGTTAAACTCCTCATGACAATCAGTAATTATAAGATTTAATATGGCATGCTACGTTAGGGTCTATGTTTTTGAATGGAAAAGAATAGATATATTAGGGTCTATGATGCCACGTTAATACATCTGCAACATATATTAAACTCATGTATCTGTGATTGAAAAAGATACAAGACATGTATAGGTTCATAAATATAGTCAATGGTCATTATTCATAATCTGTTTATGGTCTAAGAAAAGAATTGATAGACAAAAAAAAAAGAAGAGTTATAGATACCATATGGGTAGTCTCGAGGGGTATGGTTGAGGGCGATCGCGGGAAAAACGGCCGAGTCATTTTGTATTTTCTAACCGTGTTGGGATAGTTGAGTCGGGGG
Source organism: Chrysanthemum seticuspe (assembly GCA_019973895.1). Lineage (NCBI taxonomy): Eukaryota > Viridiplantae > Streptophyta > Magnoliopsida > Asterales > Asteraceae > Chrysanthemum > Chrysanthemum seticuspe. The sequence continues at coordinate 325,004,905 of BPTQ01000001.1, read as the reverse complement.
TCAATAATAATACGTGTATACTTAATCGTAACTATTAATCATTTGAACCGCGAGCGAGCTTAAAGATGGTCGATCATAATTTGAAATCATGGTTCTTTCATTTTTTTTACGTGCATGAATTTTCAAGTAATATAATACTTTGAGTTTAATTACAATATAAACCTTACACTTTGAGATATTTACCATGTAAATCTTATACTTTAAATTATAATCTAAAAAAAAGCCTTAAAATAGGATGGTTGTTATATTAAACCTTTATGTTTGCCATTTATCATTTGTAACTCTTAAGTTTGGCTAATTAATGATCATTACCCTAAAGTATTTTAATTTCGTCCATTACTAAAAATAAGAATACGCTTATAACTCTAAAACTATTAATACGATTAATCCGTTATGACTTAAATGAGCTAATAAGTATTAAACAAATCGTAATCCATGTAGATTCGTTGAAGGAGACGTGACGTTGTGTCTTCGTGTTCATTCATTCGTTTGCTTTCCTTCATTGGCGTTAAGGTACAGATATTCTATCCCTTTTCAGTAGGGATTTCTAATGACTTTCGATCCTTGACTTTACTTCACTTATGATATTCCTTTGCTATAATTCCCTTATGCTATCCTTAGTATGATTCTGTTCGCTATGATATTCGTTTGTTATGATTATGAGCCTTATGATTATGAACCATCTGATTATGAACCTCTGATTATGAACTTATGTTATGGAAATCTGATATGAACCTTTGCCTTCTGAACCTTTGATATGAACCCTTATGATATGATTATGCTTTGACCCTTCAGATTGATACCCGAGCCAAATATTGTTCACTAGGCATGGGGGTTCCATGTCCGTGTCATTGATGCACCAATGGCATGACTCTAGTGTGTACGAGTGATGTTACACACCGTCCCTTTCTGTTATCTGATTATGAGCTCGATATATATTGTATGGCCACTATCTGTCTGCAGGGGCGTATGGATGCATCCTAGATTTGTTCTGTTATCTGATATGTTATGATCTGTCTGGTGAATGATGTCGTGTGCAATACGCGTCTTCACAGTCTGGGAGCTAGCTACTCCATTGGTTACTGAGGTCTCCCCTCCTATTGGTTTGGTATTCCGAGGTCACCCCTCCGAATACAATGGCTACTATTGGATACTAATGGCGACTATTGCCACTATTGATATTGATTTGTTTTGTTGGCTCGGGATGGATTTCTGACAGACCTTACACTTTTGATATACATATATTGTACCTTCCGTATTCCCCAACGCACCATAATCTGTATTACTTGTTCATTACTCAGTACCCTTATATGATTCACTTTTACCAAGATATAGATACTCCATTGCATTGATTTGTCACACTTTAATTCCGTTACTTCAGACTATGGTTCCATTCACGTACCGGGTTATTATATGTCATTGGATTGATTATGATATTCATGTTTATACGACTACTGATTACTCTGTATGATATGTATGTATGCGGTATAAGATTACCTGTTGTCATCTGATGATATGCTATCTTACTGCTATGTGATCCTTTGATTTGTCTGGTAACCATGCTTGTGTGCAATCGATTGTTGATCTGTTTATCTTTTGTACCTCGTTCGATTTAATCTCGTGGACTATGACTATTCGTGGTATCCTTATCTGCTTGTTGTTGACCTGCCATGTTTGCATTTCTGTTTATGTTACGGTTTATTGGGTAAATGGTTCAACTTATGACGTCTAGCTTGTTAACTTGTTTAATTGCCCTGCTATGTTTTTAAATTCATTTAATTATAGTGTTCATACTGTATTCCTACTTGCTACGTGTGACTGCCATGTTTTGACTGCTGCTATGATACTTGTTATGTTTTCAACTAAGGGTTTTGACCTGTATGATTGCTATGCTCACTTTATAATTAATTGCTTCCGCTTTCTTGTAGATTTTCTGAATTGTTTGTATGCCATATATGTTGTGTGGATGCTACGCCTGCTATGTGTGCTTATGTTTTAGTTCTTGTATGTCTGGTTTGTATGTGCTTGTTTATATGTCATCGATGCTTTGCTTGGTTTCGTTCTCCTTGTTATCTGTTCGTTTTGGATATCTGTATAATTGTGTTCTGCAGGATCCTCATTGACTCATTACCCTCAATTCGCTGCGACTTTGTTATCCGTCCCTTTGTTTCATTTTGCATTTCAGATTTTATTTAGCTTTCGCTTTGTTATATCTGTTCACTGGGCTTTTTAAGCTCAGCCGCATTTCTTTTCCTGCGGCAGGTTTTAGGATTGAAGATGGGCTTTGATGGGCTGAGAGTTGGATTATCTGAGTGGACCAACCCTAGTTACCTTATTATTTGGACTTATCTTGAAGAGCTTTTGTTTTGAGACTTCATTTCATTTTGATATTGTATTTCCTTGTCAGTCAATTGTTTATCTTATTTGATACTTCATTTTTGAGGTTTTCGCTTGTAAAGATTTTAATTGTACGTTCTGATATGACACCAGAATGTGACTCTTCTACCCTTGTCGGGTTGGGGTGTTACAATTATGGTATCAGAGCGCCAGGTTTCGTCTTGTTGACCTTAGGATTGACCTGTGAGGACTGGGTAGACACTAGGCTTCCGTCTGTTCTGATTTTCTCCGATTCATTTGATTGTCGTTCAGATTTGAAATTGATATTCGTTTGTCTTCACTGATTTGGCTTTCTTCTTTTCGCATCGAACTTGTTATTTTGTCTTCGTACATCCATTTGCCGATCGTTAGGTGGAGACTACTCGTGGAGTCGAAGATGATGGTGTCGACCCTGCGTTGCTGTAACAGTCCCTGAGTTGGAGAGGTTCGTGAAGCAGAAGCCGCACCCGACTGCCGTGCTGTTGGAGACATCAGGATGCTGCTGGAGGAAGCTGGACGGATCAACCAAAGGTGCAAAAGACGAAGACAAGATTCAACTGGTGGCTGAGAAGGTTCATCTACTTCATATGATTTGGGCGCGACTTGTGTTACTCCGATTCGTTTGTCATGCGTTTTGAGGCGGTTTGATATCTTGCTATGTGATTTTGATTGGCATTACTTCGTTGATTTGTTCAGAACTCGGTTTGAATCGTGAAGTTTTATGATTTCACATTTTGGTATTATCCCAGCTTTATTTTGGATTGTCAGTAATTAGTCATGAGGAACCGTTTTGTGCAAGTTGGTTGGCCTCCTTCTCTTGTGATATGGTAAGTTGTTTTGATGTATTATATGCTCTATGTATAAGATCTAGTCTGCTTTGATATGTTACTTGCTATCTGTATGTTATCTGGCTTGTGTGATATTGGTTATGTGGTTTGTCATGACCCGAGGCAGAATATGATGACAACAAGGACTTGTTATGTGATGCAAGTATTATGACGCCTGATCAACGTGATAATACCGAGATCATATAATTTGAACTTATTGAAATCATACGACATCTTGGGAAATGCCTGGGTTGGTACGTGAATGGACTAGGGCTTATATCCGTTATTTGTAACTCCTCATGTTCGTTTGAAATTCTGTACCTCTTTACGAGTTTCTCTCCGACATCTGTTACGTATAACTTTTGGTACGCTTTGGAAGCGAAATCGTTATGATCTGTGTGAAACTATGGATTGCTGTGTCTTCTTTAAACCGGTACGTCTCCAGGTACTTCTGCGACTTCAATTTTCGAGGACGAAAATTTTCTTTTAGAGGGGAAGAGTTGTAAAACCCTAAAAATTAAAAAATGTGATGCAAATCAACTTCCTTATTGAGAACTATGTCACACGTTCAATACAGATTTGTAGCATCCGAGTAATCTTTGACTTTCCAAAATTTTGGCCATCTATTAAACCTATCATAACCGAGTCATTAATCTCAAATCAAGGACTTTTATTAATTACCTTATTTAGACCCACACTCCTCCTACAAGTTCTGTTATAACGCGTTTTGGCCTCTTACCTCTCATTCACATTATACGAATCATATTCACTCTCCTAAACAACACAAACGTCTTTCTCTTTTTGAAAAGATATGATCACATATTATTGCCTCAATCTTAACCAAGAATAAAAGGTTGCATTTCCTTGAGTGGTCCACACGCCTAGGAGGAGATCCACATCAGTATGTGAAATACGTATGTATAAAACCCACCAAACACGACATTCCATTTTGTTTCACATGTTATCCTTCGATCATATGCCATAGTCATTTACTCAATAATCTCCTGATTAACCAAAAACAATAAACAAGTTACAAATCATTTTCTCTACAAAGACATATGAGCCGATGGCTGTACGGGGATCGTGATTTCATTTGTGGTTTCGCAGCCTTGTGCTTCGTCGCGGTGGTGGGTGACTGGGTGATCATGTGTGGTTAATTCGAAGTATAACGTTCTTATTCCTTTCGACTCTTTTTGATTCAGCCCAAGGTAATTCTTGTTAACCATATTTAAACATGCATGTTACACGACTATTATGGTATCAAACCTTGTATAAATCACGTCTTGCAAGCTGTGTCTCGCGGATATAAAATCATACTATCATTCTTTTATATATATAAGAGATGGTGGAATCTTGTTAACCTGATGTCGATGTCTGTTTTCTTTTATATTTGATCCACCTTTTATCCTAGCCTATTTGCAAATCGTTAAACTCCTCATGACAATCAGTAATTATAAGATTTAATATGGCATGCTACGTTAGGGTCTATGTTTTTGAATGGAAAAGAATAGATATATTAGGGTCTATGATGCCACGTTAATACATCTGCAACATATATTAAACTCATGTATCTGTGATTGAAAAAGATACAAGACATGTATAGGTTCATAAATATAGTCAATGGTCATTATTCATAATCTGTTTATGGTCTAAGAAAAGAATTGATAGACAAAAAAAAAAGAAGAGTTATAGATACCATATGGGTAGTCTCGAGGGGTATGGTTGAGGGCGATCGCGGGAAAAACGGCCGAGTCATTTTGTATTTTCTAACCGTGTTGGGATAGTTGAGTCGGGGGTCAATAATAATACGTGTTTACTTAATCGTAACTATTAATCATTTGAACCGCGAGCGAGCTTAAAGATGGTCGATCATAATTTGAAATCATGGTTCTTTCATTTTTTTTACGTGCATGAATTTTCAAGTAATATAATACTTTGAGTTTAATTACAATATAAACCTTACACTTTGAGATATTTACCATGTAAATCTTATACTTTAAATTATAATCTAAAAAAAAGCCTTAAAATAGGATGGTTGTTATATTAAACCTTTATGTTTGCCATTTATCATTTGTAACTCTTAAGTTTGGCTAATTAATGATCATTACCCTAAAGTATTTTAATTTCGTCCATTACTAAAAATAAGAATACGCTTATAACTCTAAAACTATTAATACGATTAATCCGTTATGACTTAAATGAGCTAATAAGTATTAAACAAATCGTAATCCATGTAGATTCGTTGAAGGAGACGTGACGTTGTGTCTTCGTGTTCATTCATTCGTTTGCTTTCCTTCATTGGCGTTAAGGTACAGATATTCTATCCCTTTTCAGTAGGGATTTCTAATGACTTTCGATCCTTGACTTTACTTCACTTATGATATTCCTTTGCTATAATTCCCTTATGCTATCCTTAGTATGATTCTGTTCGCTATGATATTCGTTTGTTATGATTATGAGCCTTATGATTATGAACCATCTGATTATGAACCTCTGATTATGAACTTATGTTATGGAAATCTGATATGAACCTTTGCCTTCTGAACCTTTGATATGAACCCTTATGATATGATTATGCTTTGACCCTTCAGATTGATACCCGAGCCAAATATTGTTCACTAGGCATGGGGGTTCCATGTCCGTGTCATTGATGCACCAATGGCATGACTCTAGTGTGTACGAGTGATGTTACACACCGTCCCTTTCTGTTATCTGATTATGAGCTCGATATATATTGTATGGCCACTATCTGTCTGCAGGGGCGTATGGATGCATCCTAGATTTGTTCTGTTATCTGATATGTTATGATCTGTCTGGTGAATGATGTCGTGTGCAATACGCGTCTTCACAGTCTGGGAGCTAGCTACTCCATTGGTTACTGAGGTCTCCCCTCCTATTGGTTTGGTATTCCGAGGTCACCCCTCCGAATACAATGGCTACTATTGGATACTAATGGCGACTATTGCCACTATTGATATTGATTTGTTTTGTTGGCTCGGGATGGATTTCTGACAGACCTTACACTTTTGATATACATATATTGTACCTTCCGTATTCCCCAACGCACCATAATCTGTATTACTTGTTCATTACTCAGTACCCTTATATGATTCACTTTTACCAAGATATAGATACTCCATTGCATTGATCTGTCACACTTTAATTCCGTTACTTCAGACTATGGTTCCATTCACGTACCGGGTTATTATATGTCATTGGATTGATTATGATATTCATGTTTATACGACTACTGATTACTCTGTATGATATGTATGTACGCGGTATAAGATTACCTGTTGTCATCTGATGATATGCTATCTTACTGCTATGTGATCCTTTGATTTGTCTGGTAACCATGCTTGTGTGCAATCGATTGTTGATCTGTTTATCTTTTGTACCTCGTTCGATTTAATCTCGTGGACTATGACTATTCGTGGTATCCTTATCTGCTTGTTGTTGACCTGCCATGTTTGCATTTCTGTTTATGTTACGGTTTATTGGGTAAATGGTTCAACTTATGACGTCTAGCTTGTTAACTTGTTTAATTGCCCTGCTATGTTTTTAAATTCATTTAATTATAGTGTTCATACTGTATTCCTACTTGCTACGTGTGACTGCCATGTTTTGACTGCTGCTATGATACTTGTTATGTTTTCAACTAAGGGTTTTGACCTGTATGATTGCTATGCTCACTTTATAATTAATTGCTTCCGCTTTCTTGTAGATTTTCTGAATTGTTTGTATGCCATATATGTTGTGTGGATGCTACGCCTGCTATGTGTGCTTATGTTTTAGTTCTTGTATGTCTGGTTTATATGTGCTTGTTTATATGTCATCGATGCTTTGCTTGGTTTCGTTCTCCTTGTTATCTGTTCGTTTTGGATATCTGTATAATTGTGTTCTGCAGGATCCTCATTGACTCATTACCCTCAATTCGCTGCGACTTTGTTATCCGTCCCTTTGTTTCATTTTGCATTTCAGATTTTATTTAGCTTTCGCTTTGTTATATCTGTTCACTGGGCTTTTTAAGCTCAGCCGCATTTCTTTTCCTGCGGCAGGTTTTAGGATTGAAGATGGGCTTTGATGGGCTGAGAGTTGGATTATCTGAGTGGACCAATGATGAGTGTCTAAATACTCATCATTTTTATACTGTTTAGAATGCCAAAAACATCTGAAAACACTCAGTAATGCTTCAAAATGATAAAAATATCACAAACAAGTGTTTTATATGTTTTAAATGCAAAAACATCAAAATCTGATGAAAAACGTATCAAGTTTGCATAATTGGCAGTTTTAGTCCCCCAAGTTTGAAAAAGTTGTCAAAATCAGTCCCTGGTAATTCAAAAACTTGCAAAATATCATTTTAGGTCCTTGAGATTCAAAATTTGTCAAAATAAACCCTTCCAAGTTTAAAAATCACAAATTGACAACTTTAGTCCCTGAACGTTGAAAATTGTCAAAAATAGTCCTTGGTTAATTTAAAAAGTGGAAATTATCAAGTTTTAACCTTGTTCTATTAATATTTGACAAAAATGGTCCTTATGATAAACTTTGGAGAAAATTACAATATTGGTCCCTCAAGTTCTAAACTTGACAGTTTTAGTCCTTGGATTTGTAAAAATGGAAAATTTCAACTAAGGTCCTTGTACTAATCACTCTTGGCAGGTTTAACCCTTATGAGAACTTTGGAACATGTTCAAGATCAGCCCTTAACTTTGGCTAAATTGCAATTATGGTCCTTGTTGTTAAAATAAGCCAAACCGGACCCTATTATTTACTAAGCCCAATCCAATCCAAAAACACTTGACCCGGCCCAATTATTTAAATTTGAATAAACCGCGGGTACTGTAGACCCTTCTCTCCCAAAGCAGTTTAACCAAAACCAGTGGTTTTAACCACTGGTTTTCTCCTTTCCACCTCACTTTCTCACTCAAATACACTCCACCTCCACCTCCACATCAATCCAAGCCCCAATTAATGAGAAAAACCCACTCTTTGAAAAATGGCGCCAAAATCGCCATGTGGCATATCTGATTATCTGGATGATTTCAACGGTTAGATTGTGGTGGGATATTTTCAGAGGTCGACAAGTGAAGTCAGAGGTCAATAAATATCAAGGATTGTGCAATGTAATTAGATATCTAGTGTAATTTTCAATTTTTATGTCGTTTTAGTTAATTTTCTTTATCCAGTGTATTTTTAAGCTTTCAAGCACTTAATTAAGCATTATCAGTGTATGTTTAAACTTTTTCAATAATCAATTTCAGTATTGAAGTTCCAATCTCAGTTTTCAAATTTTCAAGTTTCAAAGAAAATCTCATTATGATGAAATGTTGTTAGAAGATGTTAGTTTGGACTAAGTAAGTCATATAAGCTCCTTATAAAGCTTATCAAAGCTTTTAGACACTCTTAAAAGCAGTTTAATAGAAAAAATCAAAAATTCACAAAAATACCACTTAATTAGTTAAAAATAAAAAATCCATGGTGAGTGTGATCAAGAAGTTGGAGCAGGGTGTATTTTGGATTGCCTTGGGATTAGTGCTTCATGGGAAGCTTTAGGATGTGTTTTTAGACCTTGGTTCTTAGTTTTCAGTTGGAAGCAATTGTAAGCCTTTTTGCTCAATCTTGGTACTTTACTGTTCTATGGTGTTAATGTTATTGTTCTATGTTTCTTTAGTGTTATTTAATGATATAATGAGTTCTGTAATAGATTGCATGTTCTTAATCTATTTAACTCTTTGAAAAAGTTACAAAACAGTATTATAAGGTCTGTTTGGTTTTGCTCAGTTAACTGAGCTAGAGGTCAGTTGGGTTGTTATTTGTACTTGATACATGTCACACTAGTTCTTAGTAACTCATTGCAGCAAAGAAAACCATAGCTTGTTAGTTTTAAAAGTCAAACTTTCCTTAATTCTCACCTTACTCAGTCACTGTTGGAAGTTTGAGTGTAAAAGTCATCACAGTAGCATAAAACTTGATAACTTAGCTTAATTCAATCATACTTTAGCTTAATATTACATAATAAGTTAGTATAATCAAATTAAAATTCATTTTAGTCAAACTAATTAGTTCTTATAAAAGTCAAAATTTTCAGTATTAGCAGTTTTGGATAAAATAGAATAACCTATATAGGACTTAATATTGAGTTTCATGACTTGAGCTTTTGGAATATAAAAATCTAGCTGCTCATCTCTAACCTAGTGTATTTTGTATTTTCTCATTAGCTTATTTACTAGCTTTTCTCTTAGCTTATTTCAGCCACCATTTTCAAAATGTGCCCTGTGCACAGTTTAGCCAGTCATTTTCATAAGCTCACAGATAGCTTGTCATTTGGCCTTAGCTTGCAATTCTTGGTTCTATGGATAGCCAACCAAGCCATCTTGAATATCCAAGCTTAAGATTTCACCATGAAGCTTGTTTGACAGGTCTGCATTAAGCTTGTAGCTTTGTCCATTTCTGAGTTAACTGCTTAAGCAGTTATTTGGACTCTTTTTCATAAGCATCTCACAAGCTCATCTTAGTTTGTCTGGACATCATCTTTGGTTTATACACTCTCAACCAGGTCTTTTCCAAGTTCCAATCATTTCTTTTCACTTTTAGCTTATTTGGTGATATGTGCAATAGCTTAAAGTAGTATACCATTTTCTGTTTTCATAATCAAGCTCAAACTTCAAATCTGTGAAAACTTGTAATCAATAGGTTCAAGCTTGTTGTTTTTGGTTGAAATAGAGTTGTTTTAGCTTAATATAGCTTCTGTGTAGGTTTGGTAGCTTTTGGTTATCATTTAGCTTTTTCTAGTGCTTATTTATAAGCAGTCACCACTGCAGTTGCTTATTTCTCCAAACAAGCCTATGTTTTTCTATTTTTCTTAGATTCTACATATTAAAATAGACTTTTCCTGAAATTTTCATTATTTTTCATAACTGTTTGCTATTTTTCTTAATTAAAAACAGTTTTTAGGTATTTTTAAATAGCTTTTAATACAAATAAATTATAAAAAGTCCAAAAAAATGATTTTTCAATTTTCTTAGGTTAAGATAAATATAAAAGTAATAAAAAGTATTTTTCCATAATTTTCTTAGTTTAAAAAGTATTTTTTAGCATTTTTATTAGTTTTAAATAGTTTTAAATTAATAATAAATACATAATAAGTCTTAAAAATATATTTTTAGTTTTAAAATAAGTTTTATCATATTTTAGATTTTTCTAAGTTATAATTTCATTTTTCTAGGTTAATTTTGTATTTTCTTGTATTTTAGTGCAATTTAAATACTTAATAAATAGTTTTTAATTAATAATAATTAAATAAATAGTAATAAAAATAATTTTCTTTTTCTAATAATTTTCTTTTATTATTAGGATTGTTAAAACATCATTTTCATATTTATAGGTCTTTTATTTCTTTAAAACTCACGTTTTATTTTGTACGTTTACGTTATTTTATTTTAAACGTAAGTTTTAAGTTTTAGGTTTTAAACGTTCATCGCCTTTAAAAATAGTGATAGCGTTTATTTAATAGATTTTATCTTTCATTTCTTTTAATTTGCATTTAAGTCACTTTAATTTATAGATTTTCTCTTTAGGTATAATTTTCCATCGAAAACCCTACTGATTGCTATCCTTAGTGATCATTCTACCATCTGATTAAGTGTTTTAACACCAATTCATCCTCCGTGGGACTTAACGACCCAGGAATTCCCTATATTCCTCTGATCTTAATTGCATTAGTGTTTGAGCAGTTTTTAGTCTATTAGACTTGACTGTTTAGCACCAATCAAATTTTGGCGCCGCTGCCGGGGAGGCTGTAAGCGTGTTTCTAGCATTATCAGACCCGTACTTGCACATATACCACAATTTGTAAAAAGTTTTCTGTAAAGTTAATATAAATCAAAAAGTTCATTAACGCTTTTCCTAAAGTGTTAAAAACCCAAAAACAATATAAAACAAAAAAAAACAATCGTAACGTTTTCTGTCTTGTGTTTCTTTTAAGGTGATTCTTAAAGAGATACGATTTGGTTAAACGGGACGATACCAAAAATATTTTCCAAAAGTTTTTAAACCCCATCAGCACAAATCATACCTACGTCTTTTCAGTGGTACTTAATTGAATACATAAAAATCAACCACCGCAAATCAAGGCAGTGCACTACCTAACTGGGGGTGCGACCATTAATAAGTTCCCGAACATCAGATTTAAAACTTGCCTTTGTGTCACTTGTGATTTGGTGTACCTTTTTCAAAGAAGCCAGTTCATTTGTGATTATTGGTTAAGTTCACTTGTGTTTTACCTCATTTGTTTTGGAAATTGATTTTTATACTTAGTGCATGCGCACTCGTTCTTCCAGTTCTACAAGTCCACTTTCCGAACTTGGAAACATTCCTCGCAGACGTAGAGGACGTTCAGCTCCTTCAGCCGTGACTGAGGAACGTCTACCACCACCACCACCTGTCGAAATGGCAGAAGACAAACCCATGAATGAGCTTCTCCAAGCACCCATCGAGGGTTACGGAGATGCCATTGTTGTCCCAGCCATTGTGGCTGATACCTTCGAGCTCAAGACCGGGTTGCTTAATCTAGTAACCCAAAGCCAATTCTATGGTTTTGAGCGGGATGATCCTCATGCACACATTCGATGGTACAATAAAATTGCATCCACCATCAAGTACAAGAATGTCCCATCCGAAGCTATCAAGCTTCTTCTGTTCCCATTTTCTCTAGAGGGACAAGCCCGGAATTGGCTTGAGAAACAACCCCCTCGTTCTATAGAGACATGGGAAGATCTAGTTACCAAGTTTGTTAACGAATTCTATCCTCCATCCCGAACCACAAGTCTTAAGAATGAGATAATGAAATTTTCTCAGAGATTTGATGAATCATTCGGGGAGGCATGGGATCGTTACAAAGAATTGCTCCGCAAGTGTCCACATCATGGTTTTACCGAGTTAATGCAAATGGATACTTTCTATAATGGTCTGAGACCAGCTGACCAAGACTCTCTAAATGCCTCCGCGGGAGGTAATTTCCTTAGCAAAACCACAAAAGAAGCCTTACAAATCATTGAAAACAAGTCCCAGGTCCGTTCTTTCCGCACTTAGACATATCAGAATCAGTCTAATGCTGGACCTTCTACTTCATCTCCTGTGAGTACATCTAGCACCGATGCTAAGATTGATAAACTCACAGATGCTGTTCAGGCTTTGGTTCTTGCTAACCAAAAGAAAGTCACCTTTACTCAGACACCATCACATGGTGAAGTGAAGAAAGTTGAAGTTTGTGTCACTTGTGGTGGTCCTCATGCATATTACAACTGTACTGCCACCGATGGTAGTCCGTTTGAAGCAAATGCTATAGCCGGTACTTCAAATCAAGGAGGTAATCAATACCGTCCTCAGAATGATCCAAGCTACCGTGCTAGCACTTATCAGGCACCACCCGGTTTTAACCAGAATCCTAACCGGAATCAGAATCAACCTAGAATGAACCAAGGTTATCAAAACCAAGGTAATTTCTATCCTGGATCAAATCAAGGTTTCCAACAACAAGGGAACCTTCATCAAAACAATTTCAATCGAGGGAATCAATTTCATGGGAATGTGAATCCTAATCAAGGGAATTTTCAACAACAAGGTCATAATCAAAACATCCGACCTCAAAATTTCCCTCCTAATCCACCTCCCATCATTACTCCTCCAGGACCATCATCTGATGAGTTACTGAAGCAGTTTATGAAGTCCCAAGATGAGATGAACAGATTGTTGGTCAGTCAGATCGCTGATCTTAAGAAGTCTTTAAATGATCGACCCTCGAGCTCAGGTACTTTACCGAGCAACACGATCGCTAACCCGAGGGGCGATGCTAAGGCGATCACGACCAGAAGTGGTGTTTCATACAATGGACCCGCTGTTCCTACTACCTCTTCTTCTTCTTCTCTTCCAAAGGTAGTGGAAAGTGAACCGAGGACACACAATGGACCTACGACTCCAATGCCCCCTCCTCCTGTGGCAATGAGTCAAGTTACCAAGGAAACAACGGACAAAGTGCATTATTCTAGCCCAAGTAATACCGCACAAGTCCCACCTTCGGTAGTCCAACCTCAAGTTTTCCAGAAACACAAGTCTAATCCAGGAGTTGTTTTTGAACCACCTGTAGCTCCCGTTGAAAATATCAAAACCAAATCTTCTATTCCATATCCATCACGTTTGAATGAGCAAAAGCTCCGTGAAAAAGCTAGTCATCAAATGGATAAATTTTTCCAAATTTTCCAAGAGTTACATTTTGACATAAGCTTTGCGGATGCTATCATGCTGATGCCTAAGTTTGCATCAACTCTCAAACACATGTTAAGCAACAAGGAAAAGCTGTTTGAAATGGCTAAAACTCCTCTTAACGAGAACTGCTCTGCAGTTATTCTGAAAAAGCTTCCAGAAAAGCTTGGAGATCCTGGGAAATTTCTCTTACCTTGTGTATTCCCAGGAATGGTTGAATGCTTTGCCCTAGCAGATCTTGGTGCAAGCATTAATCTGATGCCATATTCAGTTTGGAAGAAACTTTCTCTTCCGGAACTCACTCCTACATGCATGACTCTCGAGCTTGCAGATCGTACAATATCCCGTCCTCTTGGCATTGCCGAGGACGTATTTGTGAAAGTAGGAAAGTTCCATTTTCCAGCTGACTTCGTGGTTGTTGATTTTGATGCCGATCATCGGGTTCCTCTCATTGTTGGTCGAGGATTCCTGAGAACGGGCCGTGCTCTCATAGATGTATTTGAGCAAGAAATCACATTACGTGTTGGTAATGAAGCTGTCACTTTTAACCTTGATCAGACTTCGAGGTACTCAGCAAACTATGATTCTGAGTCAGTTAACCGAATAGATATCATAGATGTTGCTTCTGATGAGTACTCGCAAGAAGTTCTTGGTTATGATCATAATTCTTCGAGTGATAATCTCACTCATTCATCTCAACCTATCATCGCCAATTCTACTCCTTCTATCACCCCATTTGAGGAAAGTGACTTCATCTTAGAAGAGATTGAAGCATACTTATCCAGTGATTCTGTACCATGGGAAATTGATCACGCTCCAATTGACATTGAGGGAGACATACTTCTCATTGAGAAGTTGCTTAATGATGATCCATCATCCACCCCTCACTCTAGTGATTCAATTCCTGATGAGATTAATCAAAATGAGATTAATCTGGAGGGAGATATTCTTCTTGAGAAATTGTTAAATCATGACATTTCTTCTCCTCTCCCTTCCATCAAACTTCATAACAAGGAAGTCAAATCAGTTGAGAAAACTGAAGAATTTCCTGAGGTTGAGCTTAAGGACTTACCACCTCATCTCGAGTATGCATTTCTTGAAGGTGATGATAAATTACCAGTCATTATTGCTAGAGATTTGAGTAAAGATGAAAAAGCTGCTCTCATAAAAATCTTGAAGTCACACAAGCAAGCAATTGCTTGGAAACTCTCCGACATAAAGGGTATCAACCCTGAGTTTTGTACTCATAAAATCTTGATGGAGGATGACTTTAAGCCAGCAGTTCAACATCAGAGAAGAGTAAATCCAAAAATCCATGATGTTATCAAACAAGAGGTTATCAAACTTCTTGATGCAGGATTGATTTACCCGATCTCAGACAGTCCTTGGGTTAGCCCAATTCATTGTGTCCCGAAAAAGGGTGGCATTACTGTCATCACAAATGAAGATAACGAGTTAATTCCAACTCGATTGGTTACGGGATGGCGTGTTTGCATTGACTATCGTAAGTTGAATGACGCCACCCGTAAAGACCATTTTCCTCTACCCTTCATGGACCAGATGCTTGAGAGATTAGCAGGGAATGAGTACTATTGCTTCCTTGATGGTTTCTCGGGTTACTTTCAGATCCTTATTGATCCAAAGGATCAAGATAAAACCACATTCACCTGCCCATACGGAACTTTTGCCTATAGACGTATGCCTTTTGGCTTATGTAATGCTCCTGGCACGTTCCAACGATGTATGATGGCCATTTTCCACGACATGATCGGGGAAACAATGGAGGTGTTTATGGATGACTTCTCGGTCATTGGGGATTCGTTTCAAACATGTCTCTCCCATTTAGATAAAATGCTTCAAAGGTGTGAAGACACCAATCTTTGTCTAAACTGGGAGAAAAGTCACTTTATGGTCAAAGAAGGCATAGTCCTTGGCCATAAGATTTCCAAGAACGGTATTGAGGTGGATAGAGCAAAAGTCGATGTTATTGCTAAATTACCTCATCCTACTACCGTCAAGGGTATTAGGAGTTTTTTGGGTCATGCCGGTTTCTATCGTAGATTCATTCAAGATTTTTCCAAAATCGCCCGGCCTATGACCCATCTTCTTGAAAAGGATGCTCCTTTTATCTTCTCACCCGAGTGCATCGTAGCTTTTGAAACATTGAAGAAAAAGCTTACTGAAGCACCCATTCTCGTTGCTCCCGACTGGGACTTGCCTTTTGAGCTCATGTGCGATGCAAGTGATTTTGCTATCGGTGCAGTCCTAGGGCAACGAAGAAATAAGCATTTTCAGCCTATTCACTACGCAAGTAAGACTATGACTGAAGCTCAAACTCATTACACCACCACAGAAAAAGAGCTATTAGCCGTGGTGTATGCATTTGAAAAGTTTCGGCCGTACTTAATCTTGACCAAATGTGTAGTGTATACGGATCACTCAGCTCTTAAATATCTCTTTGCAAAACAAGATGCAAAGCCGAGATTGCTTCGTTGGGTTCTCCTCCTCCAAGAATTTGATATCATCATACGTGATAAAAAAGGAGCTGAGAACCTGGCTGCTGATCATCTGTCCAGATTAGAAAACCCTCACCAAGATGTTTTCGAGAAAAAGGATATTAATGAAACATTTCCTCTCGAGACACTCAATGCGGTTTCTTTTCGTGGAAACTCTTCTACCCCATGGTTTGCTGACTTTGCAAATTACCATGCGGGTAACTTCATCGTGAAAGGGATGACAACCCAGCAGAAGAATAAATTCTTCAAGGATGTTAAACACTATTTCTGGGACGACCCTTTCTTGTTCAAAATCTGTGCGGATCAAGTCATCCGACGGTGTGTTTATGGACAAGAAGCTCTTGACATTCTCAAAGCTTGTCATGCTGGACCCACCGGGGGCCATCATAGTCCAAACTACACCGCCAAAAAGGTGTTTGATTCCGGGTTCTATTGGCCCACAATCTATAAAGATGCCCACGATTATGTCAAAACTTGTGATGCTTGTCAGCGTCATGGTAATATATCTCAAAGGAATGAAATGCCACAAAATGCCATTCAAGTTTGTGAGATATTTGACATCTGGGGTATTGATTTTATGGGGCCATTTCCTTCGTCTCGTGGTAACAAGTACATACTCGTGGCTGTTGACTATCTGTCAAAATGGGTTGAAGCAAAAGCTTTACCCACCAATGATGCCCGAGTAGTTGTGAAATTTTTGAAAGCTCTCTTTGCCAGATTTGGAACTCCTCGTGCAATAATCAGTGATCGTGGTACACATTTTTGTAATGACCAATTTGATCGTGTCATGCAAAAGTATGGTGTTACCCACCGTCTATCTACTGCATACCACCCCCAAACAAGTGGGCAGGTGGAAGTTTCAAATCGTGGTATTAAAAGAATACTTGAAAGGACAGTAGGTGAAAATCGTGCATCCTGGTCGGATAAACTGGATGACGCACTCTGGGCTTTTCGTACAGCTTACAAAACACCAATTGGGTGTACTCCATACAAGCTAGTGTACGGAAAAGCATGTCATCTTCCGATTGAACTAGAGCACAAGGCTTACTGGGCCTTAAAACATGCAAACTTCGATATACAGACAGCCGGTGATCACAGAAAAGTTCAAATGAATGAACTAAATGAACTTCGTGATCAAGCTTATGAGAACTCTTTAATTTACAAACAAAAGACAAAGAAGATTCATGACTCTAAAATCAAGAACCGCGTTTTCAACGTTGGTGATCGAGTCCTTCTTTTCAATTCCAGATTGAAGATTTTCTCGGGAAAGCTTAAGTCCCGCTGGTCTGGTCCATTTACTATTGCTAAGGTTTACCCTTATGGCACCATTGAGTTATCTCAACCTGATGGTCCTAATTTTAAAGTAAATGGTCATCGATTAAAGCATTACTTTGGAGAGGACATTCCTCCTGTGGTTGTCCCGGATCTACAAACATTCCCCATGAACCAATGAATGCGGGGATCGAGTCAAGCTAGTGACTCGGGAATCAAAAATAGTAGCACACACCATATGGGTTTTCACCCATAATTCTGTCTTCTTACCCCCTTTCTACCACCCTAGTGTGGGGGAGTTTTTCCCACACTGTTGTATATTCTCAATCTTTTCAAAAAAAAAAAATAAATAATAAAAAAAAAATAAAAAAAAAAAAAATAATGTGTATATATCAAAAACAAAATAATGGCCGTAGTATTTCCCTTTTATGTTCTTTGTTTCGGCATAACCGCCGGTACTTTGAATATTGAGGGCAATATTCATTTCTTAGTGTGGGGGGGAATTCTCACGAATTTCATGTAATTATTCCACCCAATTCCCCCGTTTTTGGCCAAAAATTTTTTTTGGAGTAAGTGTTTTTCACTTACTCAGCAAATGGTAATCAGTCCGCCATGTCTAATCCACATAAGGATTGGCTAATCCAGGAGCAAACGGCTCTTGGTAAAGATATCTCAAATCCGTTTATGGCTTGCAATTTGCCCAAAATTGTATGGTGTTCAACTCACCATATCTTTAAACTAGTGAAAAGTTGGCTAGCCCGCAAGTTTATGGCTTGTGGTAAAGGCAGTTGAAAATCCATAATTGGTAATCGGCTCACCAAAGATAATATTGATAATTTATCTAAGAGTTGGCTAGTCCAGAAGGGTACGGCTTCTGGTAAAGACAAAATCAAATCCGTTGAAAGCTGGTGGTTTGCTCAAAATCACATGGTTATCGGTGTACCATGGTTCTTACTTGAACTGAAACATTTGGCTACTCCAGAAGTAATGGCTTTTGGTAAAGAGATTAAAATCCATTAAATTTTCTCAAATCATTGCTAGGGACTAGCAATATCTTAGTGTGGGGGATTGATGAGTGTCTAAATACTCATCATTTTTATACTGTTTAGAATGCCAAAAACATCTGAAAACACTCAGTAATGCTTCAAAATGATAAAAATATCACAAACAAGTGTTTTATATGTTTTAAATGCAAAAACATCAAAATCTGATGAAAAACGTATCAAGTTTGCATAATTGGCAGTTTTAGTCCCCCAAGTTTGAAAAAGTTGTCAAAATCAGTCCCTGGTAATTCAAAAACTTGCAAAATATCATTTTAGGTCCTTGAGATTCAAAAGTTGTCAAAATAAACCCTTCCAAGTTTAAAAATCACAAATTGACAACTTTAGTCCCTGAACGTTGAAAATTGTCAAAAATAGTCCTTGGTTAATTTAAAAAGTGGAAATTATCAAGTTTTAACCTTGTTCTATTAATATTTGACAAAAATGGTCCGTATGATAAACTTTGGAGAAAATTACAATATTGGTCCCTCAAGTTCTAAACTTGACAGTTTTAGTCCCTGGATTTGTAAAAATGGAAAATTTCAACTAAGGTCCTTGTACTAATCACTCTTGGCAGGTTTAACCCTTATGAGAACTTTGGAACATGTTCAAGATCAGCCCTTAACTTTGGCTAAATTGCAATTATGGTCCTTGTTGTTAAAATAAGCCAAACCGGACCCTATTATTTACTAAGCCCAATCCAATCCAAAAACACTTGACCCGGCCCAATTATTTAAATTTGAATAAACCGCGGGTACTGTAGACCCTTCTCTCCCAAAGCAGTTTAACCAAAACCAGTGGTTTTAACCACTGGTTTTCTCCTTTCCACCTCACTTTCTCACTCAAATACACTCCACCTCCACCTCCACATCAATCCAAGCCCCAATTAATGAGAAAAACCCACTCTTTGAAAAATGGCGCCAAAATCGCCATGTGGCATATCTGATTATCTGGATGATTTCAACGGTTAGATTGTGGTGGGATATTTTCAGAGGTCGACAAGTGAAGTCAGAGGTCAATAAATATCAAGGATTGTGCAATGTAATTAGATATCTAGTGTAATTTTCAATTTTTATGTCGTTTTAGTTAATTTTCTTTATCCAGTGTATTTTTAAGCTTTCAAGCACTTAATTAAGCATTATCAGTGTATGTTTAAACTTTTTCAATAATCAATTTCAGTATTGAAGTTCCAATCTCAGTTTTCAAATTTTCAAGTTTCAAAGAAAATCTCATTATGATGAAATGTTGTTAGAAGATGTTAGTTTGGACTAAGTAAGTCATATAAGCTCCTTATAAAGCTTATCAAAGCTTTTAGACACTCTTAAAAGCAGTTTAATAGAAAAAATCAAAAATTCACAAAAATACCACTTAATTAGTTAAAAATAAAAAATCCATGGTGAGTGTGATCAAGAAGTTGGAGCAGGGTGTATTTTGGATTGCCTTGGGATTAGTGCTTCATGGGAAGCTTTAGGATGTGTTTTTAGACCTTGGTTCTTAGTTTTCAGTTGGAAGCAATTGTAAGCCTTTTTGCTCAATGTTGGTACTTTACTGTTCAAATAGAGTTATATATATATAATATATATATATATATATATATATATATATATATATATATATATATATATATATATATATATCAGATTTTCTTATACTTTCTCAAGTGTAAGTGTTTAAGTTTAAATTTTATATTCCAGTGGCAGGAATTATGCAACTCTTACATAATAGAAGCACGGTGGTTCAATGATGGATATACGCCTCCCTTTGAAGAATTTATCGAAAATGCATACATATCTATAGGAATTGTCCCCATCATTAAGCATGCCTATTTGTTAACTTTACCTAGTGTTACCAAAGAAGCATTGAAACGCATTAAGAGAGCCGAAAACCTGATTCGCTATGCATGCATAATCGTGCGTCTCACTAATGATATGGGCACATCATCTGTAAACTTCTAATGCTACCTTATTAACACTATTATTGTTGTGACTAGTGTTTTCATGCACACTTTAGTTACTACTATCTAAATATTGATACTGAGCGCATAAAAGCTATCGGTTATTACTTTTGTGTTAGGATGAGCTGGAAAGAGGTGATGTTCCGAAATCAATCCAGTGCTATATGCATGAGAGTGGTGCCACTGAAGTCGAAGCTAAAGCATATATAAAACAGTTGACCCTTGAGACATGGAAGAAACTGAATAAAGAACGCCAAACAATCAATTCTGAATTCTCGCCGGAATTCATTGATTGTGTAATGAACCTTGCCAGAATGGGCCATTTCATGTATACGGATGGAGACAAACATGGTAAGCCCGACATGTTCAAGCCCTATGTATTATCACTATTTGTAAATCCAATCTAAGGGCTGTCATGCACATGAATTTCTAAGTTTTGTAACGTAACAAACTCATCTCCACAAATGAAATCAAGATTTGTCTTGTTGGGGCGTTGATTACTCATTATTATAAGATGTGGCAATTGGTGAAGAAGATATATATCACTGCTTGTATTTATTGAGATCATGTAAAATGTATTCATGGATGTTTAATAAATGTTATAAAACCAATCAAATTTTATTGGGCTGGTGGTAATAAGGAACGCTACAACAAAACTTACTTTATACCGCATCTGTTAATGTCCTATTTGGTTAGTTTATTGGACCTTTTGAGCAAAATAAAAGTGTCCCGTAAAGAGGAATTGTAATAGGTGGTTAGGACACTTTTGAGTGTCCTAATAAGCACTAAAATTATGAAACCAATATTTGTGTCCTATAAAAGTACATAATAGAACATAAAGACCGGCCTAATACACTACGTAACAGGATACTTTATGAGGTCCTAAATTGTAGCTAACAAGTGTTACACTTTGAGACACATATTAGCGTCCTAAAAATTATTTCTACGAGACAAAATGGCATGTTGCATTAACACATTCATTAGTAGCGAAGCTCTTTCATGATACAAAGCATCATTATATCTAACGTCTTGTAACATTTTCATGCTATTCACTGTATCTTGAAACATTTCAAACTATTCCATTGTATTGATACAATTTATGATCGATGAAAAGATAATATAAATTTCCAATCCAAAAAATCATTTCCATTCAAAAGTTTGTAACCTCGTAAGGTTGTAACATCACCCAAATTGAAGTTTTCTAACATTTGCAAAATATTCCAAGAGTAATATATGAAAACCAGAAAGAGAGTTTCTTGTGTCAGCATTTATCATCCAAAGGTAATACCTAAAATTTAATAAAACACATATCAGCATAAGTTCTATGTTAAAAATCATTAATCGTATAAAATATTAGAAGTTTGAAAAGATCAGTATTATACCGAGGGCACGATTGAATTCATTTATTCGTTCAATTGACTATATGATTAAATTCATTCATTCTTTTGAAATATTACATTTAAATCTGGTGGAAAGGAGGTCAGAATTTATATATGAGGTCTTAAGTTCTAACTTGATCATTACATTCCCTGCTTCGAGAACATTGAGACATGGTGATAACATTTTCATACCCCCTCTATGTTGCTATGAAAAAGATATTTCTCAATTTCACAAAGCTAGACATCATTCCAAAACCCCAAAAAAGGAAAATGCTCTATTCCCCTTCTACCTTTCACTTCAGCCGTGACCTCAAGAGGATCAAATCCTCTTGATTTCTTGGTTTGATCATGTTGTTTTTATCATTTGTTGTTGGCTAGGTGATATATAGGTTGTGATATCGAATTAAGCAACCATGGATTTCTCTATAAGAGTTAGTGTGGATGCGATTAAAGGTTGGGAGATTTGCATCAACTAGTGTTTGGTTTTTGGTGTCATTGGATTGATCACATAGGTTAGGGCTCGGGAGATCAATCCACATACAGTTCCCAAAATCATGATTTTAATCATCTCTACAACTCATTAGATTAACATTTTACGTAAACGTTGAGCGATGTATGAGACCTAAATACCTAATTCATATTACAAAATATATGCCAAATTCATTCATAACTCAAATGGCATAGGACATGCATATTTTGACTCTCAAAATATTATTTTCAATTTTTTCTTTTGATAGGCGATAGGCATGTGTTATCTACTACCATAGATTCTAATAACCTATGGCATTATTAATCACCTTCAATAGCACACAACAATAATGAGTCAATTAATAAAATATAATTTCCTAAAAAAAAAGCTACTACTAAATATTCCCTATGCTTTTATTTAAAGGGTAAAGAAATTTCATTACACACCGTAATATATTTAAGAGATGGCTGTATTCAATATTAACTCGCATGTAAAATTACTCAAGTTTTGGCATAAGTGTATCGTAAGTTGAAAATAACTTAATAAAGGTTAAAAGTAACTTAACAAAACAACCATATAGTTCATGAAAAAAATTTCTTCATAGCAGTGTTGTATGGAAGGGGTACGCAAATGTTATCACCAATGAGTTGTCACACGGCTAGCAAAAGGAACGTATCTCTCAATGTTTTTGAAGCACGGAATGTAATGCAAAAATTTGAACTTGAGACCTCATACATATATTCTGACCTCCTTGACACTAGATTTAAATGTAATGTTTCGGGAGAATTTTCTTCGATATATTCATATGTATGTAACCTTTTTCAAGGATTCTTTTCTTTCTTTTTAAACAAAAAGAATGAAATTAACCATCTCTACAACTCACTTGATTAACATTTTACATAAAAGTTGAGTGATGGCTTAGATCTAAATACATTAATAAATGTCGTACTAGTAAAAAACTTTGGGATTAAACTAGAAATTAGTTGAGTATTAAATAGGATAAAGTGTGGATTGATAACATATAAGCTTGGATGGCTTGGTGGTAAACTAAGTAGTATTATCTATACTCCCTTATAAAACATGAATATTCCCATCCTAACTCCGAGCCTCAATTTTAAGATTTAGACATCCAACATTTCCTCCAAGCTTACAAGATATAGAACCCTACTTACCGCACACGCCCCATTATTTCCACACATAATCACACACTCCTCCCTTTATCTCTACTCGCTCTCTCTTTTAAAACCCTTACCTCAGCCACCACTCCTTCCCCGCCGCCATCTCCTATGCCACCACATTCACACTCGAACCAACACCACCACAACAACAACCGAAACTCACTATAAAGTTTTTAGAGGTATTTTTTGTTATTTTTTAATCAATACAACTGCTCTAAATTTTTAGTTATTCTTTAGTTTATTTAGTTTCTTTAGTAGATTATAAATTTGTTTGTATATGTTTCGTATTTATATATCTGGTGTGATTCTTTTATTTCTCTTTGTTTGGGTTTGTTGTACAAGTTTCGGTGTTATTTGATATTTTCAAATTAATCTCGACGTTTTGGTACTTTTTTTGTACAACCACTGCTTGCCGCAACATTGCCATCGCCGGAAACTGCTGGCACAACGGCTGTCTTGCCGGCGAAAGCTGTTGCCGCCAAGGTATTTTTGTCTCGTTTTTAATAGATCAAAACATTTTTTATTTTTTATTTTTTTTTCTTTAGTTTTTTTAGGTATTTTAATCTAACTTTCTTTGAACTTTTTATTTTCTATAAATCTGCTTCTTGAGTAATTATACAAATCATTTTTTTATATTTGTTTTAAAGATCTGGTTGTTTTTAAATAAAGCTAACTTTTTCTTTAAGTTTTTTCTTTAATCTGAGTTTTTCTTTTTCTTTTTTCTTTCATGAATTTACGTTTTATAGTTTTATTAACAAGTTTGACCTTTTTAGATTTAAAAAATATGAGTTCTTATATAAATCTGGTATTTTTTTTAGACTATGTTTTTCTTATTAAATTTGATTTGTTTCTCCACTTGTTTTACGAATCCAATTTTTTTTTTGTTTTTTTTTAAATATGTTATTATTTTTTTTGTTAATCTATTTTTGTGAAGGTTTTTATTTATCAATTTGTCTTTTTCTTGTAGATCTTATGCCTTTGCTGGAATCTAATGCTGATGTTGTGGTGGCCTTTGTGTAAAATTTGATAAGTGATAAAAATGACATAAATTTGTTTTTTGTAGATTGATATATATATGTGCAATTTTGTTACGTAAAATTCATATGTGATACTTAATTTTGTGTAAATTGTGTTTTGCGAAATGAAATGTAACTGAGAATTTCGTTAATTTTTTCACAAATATTGTTCGAGGAGTTATGAGTTTGTTGGTATTGACAATTAAGAAAATCAAATATGAGACTAGGTTGTTGACAATTAAAAAAATAGATTTTTTGCTATAGCATATTAAAGTGTTGACAAAAGGTGCTTGGAGCCAAACAATATAGAAAATAGTGATAATTCAACACATAGACTAGGACTCTAAGCTTAAAAGGGGCATGTTATACTTACAAGGATGGATCTTGAACTTGGTGAACAAAAAAAAAGTGAATAATTTTTTGTAAGAATTTGTATATGTAGACACAAGAAATGAAAGCATAAGAATATGAAACACTCGAAATACAATACAAAGACTACTTAAAATAGCGGGCAATGAACGAAATATAGCTTGAAATTTGAAGCGCTAGAACTTAGTATTGAAATTATGTTGAATAACATTGAAAATTAAGTCTTTTATGAATCAAGAGCCATGGTTTGATCATCTCTCTTACATGTTCTTGGATTTCTAGTGGTTTTAGATGGTTTTTGGGTTTGAAAAAGTTTAGTGGTATTTGCATCATTTGGACCATTTCTAGTGTTAAAGTGTGGATTTTGATTGTACTTTGGTGTTTAGAATCATTATAAGTGCTTAGGTTTTGATTTGGATGGCTTGAATCAATGTGGTTGGGTTGTTTTTGGATTGAAAAGTGGTGTTTTTCAATATTTCATACTAGCGACTTGTGTCTCGGACTTGATTTCTTCGTAGCGACTAGTCTCTACTTTTTCAGCGACTTGTCTGTGTTGTGTGAAGCGAGTTGTGCACTTAGCGATTTGTCTCTTGAGACAAAACGACAAAAAGGTCAAAGTAGTGGTCGTACTGTATTGTCTATAGAGTTGTCACTAGCGACTTGTCTGTTATGAATTGGAAATTCTATAGTGAAGCATCGGTCACCGCAAATATAATCTAGCTTAAGTTAGCTCGTAGACATATCGTTTATTACGTTATTTGTTAGTTAGTTATTAGCGTAGTTTAGTCTAGAGCAACACCGTGGAGGAAGGACGGGTCGTTACCCACTGCATGCTTGATCCATAGCCAAAGGAGGGCGTAATACTATGTATAAATAGCCCTCTCCCCACAAGGGAGAGGGTTGGATGTTCATTGAGTAATCTAACCTTCCATTTGTTTATCTCTCTAGAACACTCCACTTTCTCTCTTTAAAACCATATATATTGATACGCCCATATTTGTTATGTTTGATGTGTTAGTAAAATCCAATATGTTACAAATGGTATCAAGAGCCATGGTTTGATCATCTCTCTTACATATTCTTGGATTTCTACTGGTTTTGTATGGTTTTTGGGTTTAAAATAGTTTAGTGGTATTTCCATCATTTGGACCATTTCTAGTGTTAAAGTTTGGATTTTGATTGTACTTTTGTGTTTAGAATCATCATAAATGCTTAGGTTTTGATTTGGAAGGCTTGAATCATTGTGGTTGGATTGTTTTTGGATTTAAAAGTGGTGTTTGTGTTGTCTTAAAGTTAGCGGTTTGTGTCTCGTAAAAAATTTTCTGACGAGCGATTTGTCTTTTTTTGGAAGCGATTTGTCCGGGTTGTGGCTGTACTTGTGCGATTTGTGCGGAGAAGCGATTTCTCATTTTCAGCGACTTGCTTATTTAAGCGAGTTGTGAGTTTAAGCGACTTGTGTTATTCATGTGATTTGTCATTTTAAGCGACTTGTCATTTTAAGAGATTTGTTAGGTTAAGCGTCTTGTAGGTTTCAGCGATTTGATGATGAAGCGATTTGTCTGATTTAGCGACTTGTCTGTTTGAGCGACTTGTCATCCCTACGACTTGTGTTAAGCGATTTGTCCTAAACTGAGTTGTTGTAAGCGATTTGTGACTAATCACCTACCACTTAAAACTTCTCATTTGCTATCAACACAATGTCTTACACCACTGACCCTTTAATCTCCAAAGTGCTCGAACTCTATGATACCTCACAGAACATAGAAACTGTTTGCTACTCAGAAAGTTTAACCATGATTGATTCAGCAAATTATGATCAAAACACTTCACATTCTGAGTCAAATAACAAAGAATCACATTTGTTAATGACACATGATGCAAAGCAAATGGAATGCAGCATTGAGCCCTATCAACTACTTCATCTGCACCTCATACAGTTGTTATCCACAACTGGGGATCGAACATGTAGTGCTCTCTTCCGCCAGGACTTACCTACATTGACAAGAACCTTGTTGCTGAACTTAGAACAACTGAAGCTTCAAATTACCAAAAAGAGGGTACTAAAGGATGATTCCAATGCTGCACTTCAGGTAATCCACAACCAATTTCAACCATTCATCAATGGGGAATATTCCACAGACTTTGATCAACACGTGACTGGAATTTCTTTAAAGAAACATACTGGAATGGAAATTCATGAGTTCATCAATACATTTATCCAACTTATGGATAATTTGGAAAAGTACATTAAGGAAGCTGCTCAAGAGGATGATAATTTGAATGAGTGTCAGGTGAAATTACGCGAAACTTGTGAAAGGTCGGGTGATGCTGAATGCAGAATATCAAATACAACAAAGGATGATGAAATCGGCTACACTGAATACAGAGGCTCAGAGTCAGATAAGCTTGAACATCTAGCAGTTCAGTGACTCTTATTATGCATGATGTGAATGCAGATATCAGATTGACAAATGAACATGTGTCATGTGATGAGGTACCCTTAACTAATCAGTATAATGCATCTACTAATGTACCTAAACACACTGATCTTTGTGACAACCGGCAATTTAGGGAGTCTATGTTAGGTAACCGCATTAGTTAAACTAAACTGAGTTTTGCCTTTAGCACTATTTCGTAAATCGTGACTTGATTTTATATCGTCTATTGGTTTTTATGGTTTATTTCATTATTAAATGAGTTATCTTATGTGTTTTAACTCTATTTGGTAGGCACTATTTGATTTGGCACTAGAAAATCCTAAAACGAGAGTTATTGTAACTTTTAGACTGTAACTCAAAAATTGAAAAATAAATAGTCAAAACTCGTGGAAAAACGTAAGTAACGATGTTGGAAAGTTAAATAAATGTCGTAGGACACTCGGGGGACGATATGTGAGCTCAGGAATGGGTAAACGAGATAGATACGAAAAATTACAACCCGAACCCTCCTCTTTTTACTTGTAGCCGGCGGCCCCCCTCCCCATTTAATTATTTTGAGGTCCCTAAGTCCCATGTATATAAAGGTTCATCGACCCTCACTTTCACCTTTCATTATCTCACTAAAAACACATACAATACACTTTTCTCTCTCTTAATTCTCTCTCTAAAAACCCTAGCCGCCCCTCTCAATAAATCCGGCCACTATTCCGGCCATTTTCCGGCCACCACTGGCGAGTGAACATACACCTCCACACCAAAAGATAGATCTCTTTCTCCTCTTTCCAACCATATATCATACGCTCCTTTTGGACTTCAATTACACCTTCAAATTCAAAGATTAAGATTCGTACTTTTAGGGTTTTAAAGTGCTTTTGCAATTGGTGATTAGATAAGGTAAATGTAACATGTTTTGAGCTTGATTGGGCAATAAAAACCCACGAATTGGTAATTAGGGTTTCGACCTAATTATAATTTTTGGGGCTTTTTGGTGGAACTTGAAATTAAAGCTAATTAGTGACTAACTAAACAAGTAATTAGTGTTTGGTACATGTGTGGTGTATTAATTAGATGGGTTTGTGCATTTAGGGTTTAGTTGCATATTTTTGGTTGAGGTAGATGATGGGTTTTGTGTTTGGTTGATGTTTGGAGCTTGAATGATTGGATTGGAGTGTTGTAGAATTGG
The DNA here is from genome assembly GCA_019973895.1 of Chrysanthemum seticuspe. NCBI lineage: Eukaryota > Viridiplantae > Streptophyta > Magnoliopsida > Asterales > Asteraceae > Chrysanthemum > Chrysanthemum seticuspe. The sequence goes on along the minus strand of BPTQ01000001.1, from coordinate 324,976,622 downwards.
TTTGGTTGTGTTTGGTTGTGAGTCGTGAGGTGTACGAGCCACAAGAGGCACGTACGTGGCCTTGGGCTTGCGTACGTGGCCTACTTGGGTCGTGGGTTCGAGTCGGGTCGATTTGGTAGCTTATTGGTTGATGTAGTGTTTGGATGAGACGCGTGGAGCCGAAAAGCTTCTAGAGCTTGTTTGGTTCACGTGGTCTTAACCGTGACCGTGTCATGACCATTAGGGTCATAACATTGGTTTCGGGTATGTTTGGTTGATTGATTCGTTGGCGAGATTGTTTTGAGTTAGTTTGGGATTGAATTGCGATATTGTGACATTTAAGTTGGACTTGATATATATTTTTTGACTTTGAGCTACGTCGGCATCACTTTGACTTTTTAGTCAATAGTTGACTCCGACAAAGCCGTAACATAGACTTTGATATAATTTGGACTATTGATTGATTAAAAGCCGAGAAGTTATGGCTCGTGCTCGTGGACTCGAAACGAATAACGATATGAAACTAATAATGGGATTTGACGAAATATATATGAAAATGCTAATAAAACTATGAAATGTAAATACTAATGGGCTTTTGTACCAAAAATATCGATAACAAGATTTATCGTGTTATTTACTATTTTTAAATGGAAACTAACGACTAAATTGGAAATGTTTTGTAATAAATAAGTAATTAATGTTTCGAGTACACGTTTATAAATAAATGTCAATTGTGGACATTTATTATTGGTTTAAGTATTTATTTGCTTACGTTGTGTGCATGTGTTACGCATAACCTAGCATTAATAGTGTTGATCCACGTGGGTAACGGACTTATTAGGTTGACGAATCTAATAAGAGCCCGCTAGGTACGTTGGCTAACCCTATTAATGGGTGACTTATCCTTATGACTCTTTTGGATACGATTGATTTATGGGATAATAAGCGACACAAATAAATAAATGAGTTTATCGAGTTGACGAATTCGATAAGGTCTACTATTTATTCCGAAACTTGTTGAACTATGGAGCTTATCGTTGAGAGGTCTCATTGTGTTGCGTTGAGTTATATATTGGTTGTTTGAGTGCATTCATGGCATCATATTGAGTCGATACACCCACATGAGGATACCAAACATTGGGATTAAATGGTGAAACGAGACATTTTTGGAAATAAAGAAATGGAATATATTGGGGTAGATAACGTTGATCTTGAGGAATTTGTGTATTAAAGTTGGTCTACATTAATAGGTTGTGCCGAGTCGATAGTTGCTGTGCTGTGATATTGTTATCTTCTACTAGTGTTTATTTGTGTGCTGATTGCTCGAGGTGAGTTTCATAGCCTCACTTTTATCTACGTTTTAACTACGTTTTGAACTACTTTGGGGTGAGAATCATGCTGCTGTTTTTGGACCGTTAAAACTATTTGGATTTGCTTATATGCTTGACTGTTTAGATAGATGTGCGCTAGTTGTTGCCTTAGTTTAGGTTTAACCGTTCCCAACTAAGAATAGACTTCTACATCGACCTAGTCCGGGGTTGGCAATTGTTCTAGATTTTGCCACGACAGTGCTGGACTAGAGTCTCTGGGCCCGAGTAGTCCCTGGATGCGGGACGTGTATTATGATTGGTGATCCGGGTAGGATCGGTGTGCAAACAGTATTTATCTATCTTAGGTCTTACATAGCAAATCAACTCTTACTGGTCCACTATGATTTTGTTGAACTTAAACCTACGAACTCACCAGCGTAAGCTGACCTTTTAGCATGATTTCTCAGGTATTTGAGAGATGTTTGGATTACTTGATCAGTGGAAGCTTGGCATGGAGGCGTGGTTCAAGGATCATTTTTGACTCTGATAAACTATGGGGACCTATTTTATTAAACTATGTTTTGGGCCTAATATTTATACTTTGGATTAAATGTTTTGAATATTTAAATTTGGGATTGGTTTTGAATGGTTAAATGGTCATATTTTATTATACTTGTGTGCGATACCAATCCAATAGTAACGCCCCGAAAACTTGATTAAGTCTTCCGCTGTATCGAGATTTGGGGGTGTCACAATCTTAATTCTGAAAATGATGTTTATGAATGTTTCTTGGTTGAGACTGAGTCTAGAGTGTTTAAAACAAATGAAATGGTTGAAAAAAGGGTTTTTGATGAACTTTCAAACAAATACTCAATTCTTGAAAAACACTCTATTTCTTTAGAAATTGCAATACAACAAAGAGAAGAGAGTTTTATTGCTACAAAACCTTGCTTAAATCCAGAATTCCCAGAACTTCGTGAATTTTTTGAAATTAACCAGTTAAAGACTCAGCTTCAAGACAAAGACTCAACCATATGTAATCTGAAAAATCAAATCTCAGACTTACATATGAAGATTAATATGGGTGTGAATTAATTTATCAATGAGGTTAGTACTCAGGTTAAATCTAGGAATGATGAATTGACATTGTGTGTGGCTGATTTGTTAAGGGAAAATAAGTCTTTAAGGAAGAGTCAATTAGAAAATAAGACGAAATTTCTAGATTAGACTAAGTCTTTGTCGGCTGACATAGATGCCCTCAACACCAATCTTCAGAACAAGAGCTTCACCATAGTTGCCTTAAAAAATGAGCTCAGGAAAATTACTAGGAATGATGGGAATATTAAGTCTGCTGTATTTTCTTCCTTGGAGAAAACAAATTCTCAAAGGGCTAATGATCGATCTGTTGTTAGGCAACCAAATGCATTTAGGACAGAAAGAATTAAACCATTCAAATCTAGAAATTCTTCCCAAGTAAGTGAGAACACCATTTTGCCAAAATCAGTCGCCTCACTAAAGCCTTCTCACTCAAATATTCAACACTCTAAGATTAGGAATATAGGAAGATCATACAGTTCATATAAGAAGCATCAAATGGCTAACCAATCCCCTAAGAAACAAACTAATTGCAAAAGGACTAGTGTTGAGAACAGGGAAATGACTACATCTAACTCTGCTAGCAGTTGTTTTAAGTGGATTCCTACTGGTAAATTATTTAAGTTCAAAGGATCCAAATGGACTTACTCACCTAGATCTTATCTTAAGTGGATGCCCGCAGGTAAAATTTTCAAAAATGTTGCACAGATGGCTGCCCAACTCAACAAGAGAGAACTCCTCCTTCTTATGTTTCAAGGTATGCTTGAAATCTTTCCAAGTAGGAGGGAGTTTGTCAATGATACAAGAGACAGAAAAAGCCTCAACCATGTTCATTTTTTGTTGTCTAAACCCTCCAAGTATACCAAGAAGTTTATTGTATTGTTTCATAACTGTTCTTGAATTAGTCATTTTGTAATTTGCGAACGGAACTTCTTACTTGATGCATCCTCAGCCATATATTTTGCATCCAAGGAATCCCATAGTTCTTTGGAAGATTCAACATTTTGATAAATATCAAAGAGAGAATCAGACATACCATTGAGGATTAAACCTCAGCAAATTTAATCAGCATTCTCCCGTTTGCTCCTCTTCCTGAAAGAAAAATAAGTACACCCTTGCAAAGTCACTTTAATTCCAGACAAGCAATACCGTACAAAAACTCCGTAGTCATTTTGTTACATTAATAACTTTTCTAGCCGTGAAATAAGTATCCACATGTATACTTCCAAAATACCACTCTTTATACCACTTAATACTAATTTTAAAAACTTTTGTATTCAACAAATTCAGATAACATTTGTTGTAATTCCAAAGTTGATAGCAAAAAATTCTTATCATTTCCATCATCTCTGTCCAAACGAGATTATCAAATTCTAGCCCACTAAATCATTCAGCCCAATAATGAATCATTTTAGATTTATATTTGGATTTCAAATTTTATAAGACAAACCAACACCCTTTCCCACATAATACATTATACCCGTATACCCTAATAACAATCATTTGGGATAACCTAATATTACACACACCTTATGATATCCACCACCACACCATCAATTTCTCTCCCATATCATCAAACACCTTCATCTCAATCTCCATCTCAAAGTTAGAATCATTTATGTGGTTCGGGCGGTCGAGGTTGGTGATTAAAGATGATATACATGATGATAGTTAAGAGAGATAAAGAGTAAAATATAGCTTGAAATTTGAAGCGCTAAAACTTAGTATAATTACGTTCAATAACATTGAAAATTAAGTCTTCTATGAATCAATTACAAGGACATCGAGTCATCAAATTAACTCTATAAAAATCGAATCAAAATGATCGTTACATGTGGACCATAATTAATCATGGCCATTTTAAATTTTTAGAAACTTTTGTGCGTTTTGAAATGTTGCAATTTAAAGATGTCACATTTTTTATTAAAAGTATGTGAGTATTGTTGATGATTGTTATCATACTATCTTATAAAACATAAAAACAGTTTTGGGCATTAAATGCCTTAAAATTTAAACACAATTGGACATTTAATGCCTTAAAATTAAGCAATAGAACTAACAAACTAAAGTGTACAAGTAAATTAAACACAATTTTAGTTCATTAAATGTCTTTAAAACATTAAATTAACACATAATTAATCCTCGTATTAAAATATGCCATTACTTGAAAGTACAATGATATATTCACATTGTACAACCAATTAAAAGCATATATATACCAAATTAAATACAACCACTTAAAACACCCTCTTACTAAAAAGTACAATAATATTTTCACAATGTACAATCTATTCAAATTATAACATAATACAAAGTATAAACTAATTAAACACACTAATTAATATTATTTTTAAAACACCCCTAAAATGAAAACCACATGTTATTATACACTTTGTACAAACTAATAAAAGACACAAAGCTTCATACAAGCTAACAAGTTGATGATATATATAGTTTTGAAAACCGGACTGGACCGGACCAACGGGTACAACCGGTAACCGCAGTCGCCACCAGTTCAGCTAGCTAATAAAAGCCATCTTAAAATGAATCGGAAAGGACCCGTTGGAACTGATACAAATGGATAAACGAGGACTCATCGGGATCTATTTATTCGGTTAACCGTCACAGGGTATCCGCTGCCGCAACGCTATGGTACCCTGCTAGTATTAATTAATAATCAAACAAGAGGTCATTTGTTTGAATTTACTAAAATTATATTTCCCGCTTTTTCAGTTTTAACTAAAATTAATGTTAAATGGGATGACTCGGGGATTAATAGAATTATAGTTTGTGTTTCCCAAATAGCAAGCAATGTTGCATTTCAAACAAAAAAGAGTGTGTACAAATCAAACCGGTATGATAATTGGTCATACAACCAAATCGCAACAATGTGCGTTTGCTTTACGACCCAAATCACAATAGCGTGCGGCACCGATGTTGCTTGTTTTTACACATTTGTAAGTTTTAACAAACTTAAAAATCTTTACACAATATTTAGAAGTGTACAGAACAAAATGTGTAATTTGTTATAGTGTTATAAAATACACATCTCCAAAGTTATGTCTCTTATGAAGTATTTAGAATTATTATTGTCCAATAATTTTTCAGCTGAAAAATATCATGAATTATTACCAAAAGCATGGAATCTTTATTCATAAAATTATAATTGCAAAAAACATGAAATCATAGAAAACTGTTCGCTAGTACATCTCTTTGTCATCGAGTCATCCCGCACATTCCTTATTGGTATTAATCTTCCTTTATATCAGTTGTCAAACTCATTTTTTGTAATGAATAGTAACAAATAAAATGTTGATTTAAAAACACAATAGGAAACAGGGTTTTTAAAATTGTGTTTTAGTTGTAATACTCATTATTAAAAGTGACTTTGACAATTGATATAAAGTAAGATTAATACAGACGATGTATTAGTTGTTTTTACACAATATGAACTCTTTTTTGGCCATTTTCCGTTAACAAATTTTAAGAAGGTATATATTTGTTTTAGTGGAAATAAATAACTTTTACAAAAAAGTATGTCCTGACACAAAGTGTAGGCGATATAAATCTTGTTATTGTCAAATATGAGTAGCTTCTTTTATGGAGAGATGAAAGTTTTCATTATAAGGCCTAACTACCGTCAAGTTAGAAATGCGGTGCATGTTTTAGTTGAAAACAAGCATACGCATATTTGTTACACATATCCCTCATACAAATTAGTTTACACAAATGGCCCTCATATACTGTGTATATATATACAGCATCAAAACCATCCCCAAACAAACACAAATAGAACTATACACAGTGTATGCCATCTTTGTTAGTAATGGCTTCGTTGTGGACACATTCATCTCCATTTCTTCTTTGCAATAGTTCGGTCGGTAAAAGAAGTATTATTACTTATAACAAAGGATTTTTTTCACCAAGATCCAAACTAGCAGACATCTCTACGGCCGAAACTCCTACGAGAAGATCTGCAAATTATGCGCCATCTTTATGGTCCTATGATTTTGTTCAGTCGCTTTCTAGCAAATACAAAGTATGCATTTTAACATTTTAGTAATTTTATTTTCGAGGCTTCGTCAATAATCCCAACTCCTTTCCTTCTTGTAACCAACAATATAGAGCACCATACGAAGTAAACAATATTAATAACATGCATGACTTTTGGTGTATGTAGGGAGACAAGTACAAGGAAGTATCGCATGCTCTAAAAGAAGTAGTGAGGACCATGATTTCTAAAGAGAATGGAGTGGTTAAAAGTCCATTGAGTATGCTTACATTGATTGATGATTTGCAGAGACTTGGTTTATCATATCATTATACGAATGAAATAAGCAATGTCTTAGATTATATACACCCCAACTTTTATGAAAATCATGAAAAGTGGGCTAACATGGATTTAAATCTTAGATCCCTTGGTTTTAGACTACTGAGACAACATGGATATCATGTCCCTCAAGGTATTTGAACTTATACTGTATTAAAATGTAATTTGTAAGTGTCTATATGTGCGTATTCTGTAAACCAAATTAATGATATCATAACCCTAACAAGTATTTTATTGTTCAATGTAGACATATTCAAGGACGTTATAGATGATAATGGAAATTTCAAAGGAGATATCATTGGCATGCTAAATTTATATGAGGCTTCGTTTCACTCGGTAGAGGAAGAAAGCATCTTGGATGATGCTAGAGTTTTTACGACAAAATATCTGAAAGAATGTTTGAAAAGCATTGAAGATCAAAATTTTGCGTCGTTCGTAAGTCATTCATTAGATTTTCCGCTTCATTGGATACTTCCACGGGTGGAGACAAATTGGTATATTCATGCGTATGAGAAAAGAAATGACATGAATCCCATAGTACTTGAGCTTGCCAAATTGGATTTCAACATGGTACAAGCAATTTACCAAGAAGATATGAAATACGCATCAAGGTATGTACCTTTTCTTGAATTTACTAGCTTTCACTTTTTTCTTAGACAAATCTTAAAATTTTATTTTCAGTTAATACATCTTTCTTTTTGTTAGCCTTTAACGGAGAGAAGATTTGACTTTTTTACATGAATAAATTATCTTTAATATAATAAGAGAATATATAAAATGCGAAATCAATTCATACAAGATGTTTCAAAAGTACCAATAACAGAAATGGAGTTATGTTAGTAACATATGGAAAGTCAAACTTGAAACAACTTGGTCAAACCAATTTAATATAAAAACCAGAAAATGAGAGGGACATTATTAAACCTTAGTTGCTAGTTACATGAACAAAACTTATCAATTTCCATTTTTAATAACTTTTTAAATTTAATAAATACCTCATAAAATTCATATCTTATAAAAAATAACATATAGGTTATTGTTATTTATAAATATTATAATCATTATAAATTAAATTAAGGTACATCTATGGAATTATAAATATCAAAATAAAAACATGAGTTACTTTGATATATAAATGAATACACGAGATTGTACATATACGAATAACTCATGTTATTCCATTTTATGATATTAAGTAAGGATGTCTGAAAAAGTAATTTTTTTACTATGCACGTTCTATACTAACATATCTTATTCTTCTTTATAAGTTTAATCCGCGGTTAGACGAGTTTAAAATATTAAATACGGCTAAAATTATTATCAACAATAATATAAATATAAAAAGGAATGCATGGCCCTTCGAGTTATTGTGCGATGAAAATAAATACATGAGGTTGTATCTATAACAAAAACGCATGTAATTCCTCTTAAATTTAGCTAAGAATATTCGAAAAGTATTTTTTTTCAAATGCCATAATGTGCTTTTATACACGCAAAATGTCTAAAACATAATATCAGTATTTAAATTTAAACGACATCAACCTCAATCGGCGTCTTAAATAAAGTCAAAATCATTCGTCTAACACAAAATACAAAATATTAAACGATATTAATACATAATAAAAAATTTATGTAAAACCCCGCGCGAGCACATATATTATCACTATTTAAGTATAAATATTTTACACAATGTTACAGAAAAATTATTTTCTTACAACCTTCTGTACGCACAAATTAAAAACTAGTTCCTTATTAGAATAGCGAACCCAATGGAGTTCCAATTTTTTGGGATGAATATTCCTTATCTTCTTTGCATGAGCAAATAATTCAATTTGTTAGTAAATAAAAAACCTTTTTTAACAATTATCTTATAATATAGACCTCATAAAATCGTCTCACATACCATAAACATGACTTAAACAATAACCATTTGGTTTAAAAATTTCTCACACAACATGTGGTTTAATGATGCCTAAATGAATCTGTTACCAGAAATTGTTCCTTATGTATCGCAATATCATTGGTCATCGTATGATATTGCCCAATATATCTATATACTATTAGAAAATATAATTAACTTTTGCAAAAATTTGTTCATATATAAAATTTTAGATCATATGTGATTAAAATTAAGAGAAATAATTTAGGTGAAATAATATATGACTGATTTCAAGGCTAAACAATATGTCAGTACTTAGTGTTCATTTTTTTCAAAAACAAATTAAATATTGCCACACAGTTTTAGATTAACATTATGCATACTTCTTTTCTTCCTAAATAGGTCTCTATAATTTATATGAACTTTTTTATGTTTTGATACATGAAAATGCACGGGCCTACGTTCATTCATGGTTCTACTATTTTTTTGGTTTTCTAAAAGAAGTCACCCATTTATAGCATATGTCAAAGGCAAAAACTATACACGACTGCTTCCATCAAAAGTCTTACACAAATACATATCATTAATAGGTGGTGGAAAGATACATGCTGGGAGAAGTTCGGCTTCGCTCGTGATCGTTTGGTGGAGAACTTTATGTGGAGTGTTACTGAAAATTACTTGCCTCACTTTAAAGGAAGAGGAGTTATGACGAAGGTTAACGCCATGATAACAACTATTGATGATGTCTATGATGTGTACGGTACTTTGCCTGAACTCGAACAGTTCACAAATGCTATGAACAGGTTGGTGCTACTTTGTATTGTTATTTTACTCGTACCTCAAGTAAAATTTATTTTTTTCGTTAGCAATTTCCTAATCATCGCATGTTTTGATTAAGGGGAAAATTTCTTGTGTAGTTGGGATGTCAACGCGATTGAAGAATTTCCGGATTTTATGAGGATATGCTTCCTTGCATGTTACAACGCAACTAATGAATTATCATATAACATACTGACAAACAAAGGGTTCTTCGTTAATACTTACCTTAAAGAGACGGTACATAATTTTCATACCATAGTTACCGGATATGATATTTAGTTTTCTTACATTGTTCTTGAGTATAAACTAGAAATAAAAAAGAAATGAAGAAGTAATAAAAGATAGAAAATAAAAGACAGGTGAAAATTCGATTTTGAAATTTCAAGAGTTAGAAGGGAATTGAAGCTTATCATGATTTAAGTTTTTTTTTTTTTTTTTTTTTTTGATAAAGGGGAGTAATCCTGCACCCTGGAAATATTGTTGGGTAAAGGGGAGTAATCATGATTTAAGTTTAGCTACTCTACAAACCATCTCTAATTAAGAAGCTAATTTTGATGGAAATATTGGGCTAATTTACTCTTGTGTTCTTCTAAAAAAAGGGAAAACTCACAAATAAATTAATTATAATTTTAAATCTTTCTTTCTTTCTTTTTATCTTCATATATAAACTTGGGATCAAAGAGTTGTAATATGTTATTTGCTAAACGTCAAATGGAACACGTACACATTTATCAGAGTCTATAAACGAAACAACCACTTGATTTAAATAAAGAATAGTTACTGCTAGGACAATCGCCATTTGGTTGAATTATATATATATATATATATATATATATATATATATATATATATATATATATATATATATATATATATATATATATATATATCAGATTTTCTTATACTTTCTCAAGTGTAAGTGTTTAAGTTTAAATTTTATATTCCAGTGGCAGGAATTATGCAACTCTTACATAATAGAAGCACGGTGGTTCAATGATGGATATACGCCTCCCTTTGAAGAATTTATCGAAAATGCATACATATCTATAGGAATTGTCCCCATCATTAAGCATGCCTATTTGTTAACTTTACCTAGTGTTACCGAAGAAGCATTGAAACGCATTAAGAGAGCCGAAAACCTGATTCGCTATGCATGCATAATCGTGCGTCTCACTAATGATATGGGCACATCATCTGTAAACTTCTAATGCTACCTTATTAACACTATTATTGTTGTGACTAGTGTTTTCATGCACACTTTAGTTACTACTATCTAAATATTGATACTGAGCGCATAAAAGCTATCTGTTATTACTTTTGTGTTAGGATGAGCTGGAAAGAGGTGATGTTCCGAAATCAATCCAGTGCTATATGCATGAGAGTGGTGCCACTGAAGTCGAAGCTAAAGCATATATAAAACAGTTGACCCTTGAGACATGGAAGAAACTGAATAAAGAACGCCAAACAATCAATTCTGAATTCTCGCCGGAATTCATTGATTGTGTAATGAACCTTGCCAGAATGGGCCATTTCATGTATACGGATGGAGACAAACATGGTAAGCCCGACATGTTCAAGCCCTATGTATTATCACTATTTGTAAATCCAATCTAAGGGCTGTCATGCACATGAATTTCTAAGTTTTGTAACGTAATAAACTCATCTCCACAAATGAAATCAAGATTTGTCTTGTTGGGGCGTTGATTACTCATTATTATAAGATGTGGCAATTGGTGAAGAAGATATATATCACTGCTTGTATTTATTGAGATCATGTAAAATGTATTCATGGATGTTTAATAAATGTTATAAAACCAATCAAATTTTATTGGGCTGGTGGTAATAAGGAACGCTACAACAAAACTTACTTTATACCGCATCTGTTAATGTCCTATTAGGTTAGTTTATTGGACCTTTTGAGCAAAATAAAAGTGTCCCGTAAAGAGGAATTGTAATAGGTGGTTAGGACACTTTTGAGTGTCCTAATAAGCACTAAAATTATGAAACCAATATTTGTGTCCTATAAAAGTACATAATAGAACATAAAGACCGGCCTAATACACTACGTAACAGGATACTTTATGAGGTCCTAAATTGTAGCTAACAAGTGTTACACTTTGAGACACATATTAGCGTCCTAAAAATTATTTCTACGAGACAAAATGGCATGTTGCATTAACACATTCATTAGTAGCGAAGCTCTTTCATGATACAAAGCATCATTATATCTAACGTCTTGTAACATTTTCATGCTATTCACTGTATCTTGAAACATTTCAAACTATTCCATTGTATTGATACAATTTATGATCGATGAAAAGATAATATAAATTTCCAATCCAAAAAATCATTTCCATTCAAAAGTTTGTAACCTCGTAAGGTTGTAACATCATCCAAATTGAAGTTTTCTAACATTTGCAAAATATTCCAAGAGTAATGAAAACCAGAAAGAGAGTTTTTGTGTCAGCATTTATCATCCAAAGGTAATACCTATAATTTAATAAAACACATATCAGCATAAGTTCTATGTTAAAAATCATTAATCGTATAAAATATTAGAAGTTTGAAAAGATCAGTATTATACCGAGGGCACGATTGAATTCATTTATTCATTCAATTGACTATATGATTAAATTCATTCATTCTTTTGAAATATTACATTTAAATCTGGTGGAAAGGAGGTCAGAATTTATATATGAGGTCTTAAGTTCTAACTTGATCATTACATTCCCTGCTTCGAGAACATTGAGACATGGTGATAACATTTTCATACCCCCTCTATGTTGCTATGAAAAAGATATTTCTCAATTTCACAAAGCTAGACATCATTCCAAAACCCCAAAAAAGGAAAATGCTCTATTCCCCTTCTACCTTTCACTTCAGCCGTGACCTCAAGAGGATCAAATCCTCTTGATTTCTTGGTTTGATCATGTTGTTTTTATCATTTGTTGTTGGCTAGGTGATATATAGGTTGTGATATCGAATTAAGCAACCATGGATTTCGCTATAAGAGTTAGTGTGGATGCGATTAAAGGTTGGGAGATTTGCATCAACTAGTGTTTGGTTTTTGGTGTCATTGGATTGATCACATAGGTTAGGGCTCGGGAGATCAATCCACATACAGTTCCCAAAATCATGATTTTAATCATCTCTACAACTCATTAGATTAACATTTTACGTAAACGTTGAGCGATGTATGAGACCTAAATACCTAATTCATATTACAAAATATATGCCAAATTCATTCATAACTCAAATGGCATAGGACATGCATATTTTGACTCTCAAAATATTATTTTCAATTTTTTCTTTTGATAGGCGATAGGCATGTGTTATCTACTACCATAGATTCTAATAACCTATGGCATTATTAATCACCTTCAATAGCACACAACAATAATGAGTCAATTAATAAAATATAATTTCCTAAAAAAAAAAGCTACTACTAAATATTCCCTATGCTTTTATTTAAAGGGTAAAGAAATTTCATTACACACCGTAATATATTTAAGAGATGGCTGTATTCAATATTAACTCGCATGTAAAATTACTCAAGTTTTGGCATAAGTGTATCGTTAAGTTGAAAATAACTTAATAAAGGTTAAAAGTAACTTAACAAAACAACCATATAGTTCATGAAAAAAATTTCTTCATAGCAGTGTTGTATGGAAGGGGTACGCAAATGTTATCACCAATGAGTTGTCACACGGCTAGCAAAAGGAACGTATCTCTCAATGTTTTTGAAGCACGGAATGTAATGCAAAAATTTGAACTTGAGACCTCATACATATATTCTGACCTCCTTGACACTAGATTTAAATGTAATGTTTCGGGAGAATTTTCTTCGATATATTCATATGTATGTAACCTTTTTCAAGGATTCTTTTCTTTCTTTTTCAACAAAAAGAATGAAATTAACCATCTCTACAACTCACTTGATTAACATTTTACATAAAAGTTGAGTGATGGCTTAGATCTAAATACATTAATAAATGTCGTACTAGTAAAAAACTTTGGGATTAAACTAGAAATTAGTTGAGTATTAAATAGGATAAAGTGTGGATTGATAACATATAAGCTTGGATGGCTTGGTGGTAAACTAAGTAGTATTATCTATACTCCCTTATAAAACATGAATATTCCCATCCTAACTCCGAGCCTCAATTTTAAGATTTAGACATCCAACCTTTCCTCCAAGCTTACAAGATATAGAACCCTACTTACCGCACACGCCCCATTATTTCCACACATAATCACACACTCCTCCCTTTATCTCTACTCGCTCTCTCTTTTAAAACCCTTACCTCAGCCACCACTCCTTCCCCGCCGCCATCTCCTATGCCACCACATTCACACTCGAACCAACACCACCACAACAACAACCGAAACTCACTATAAAGTTTTTAGAGGTATTTTTTGTTATTTTTTAATCAATACAACTGCTCTAAATTTTTAGTTATTCTTTAGTTTATTTAGTTTCTTTAGTAGATTATAAATTTGTTTGTATATGTTTCGTATTTATATATCTGGTGTGATTCTTTTATTTCTCTTTGTTTGGGTTTGTTGTACAAGTTTCGGTGTTATTTGATATTTTCAAATTAATCTCGACGTTTTGGTACTTTTTTTGTACAGCCACTTCTTGCCGCAACATTGCCATCGCCGGAAACTGCTGGCACAACGGCTGTCTTGCCGGCGAAAGCTGTTGCCGCCAAGGTATTTTTGTCTCGTTTTTAATAGATCAAAACATTTTTTATTTTTTATTTTTTTTTCTTTAGTTTTTTTAGGTATTTTAATCTAACTTTCTTTGAACTTTTTATTTTCTATAAATCTGCTTCTTGAGTAATTATACAAATCATTTTTTTATATTTGTTTTAAAGATCTGGTTGTTTTTAAATAAAGCTAACTTTTTCTTTAAGTTTTTTTTTTTTTAATCTGAGTTTTTCTTTTTCTTTTTTCTTTCATGAATTTACGTTTTATAGTTTTATTAACAAGTTTGACCTTTTTAGATTTAAAAAATATGAGTTCTTATATAAATCTGGTATTTTTTTTAGACTATGTTTTTCTTATTAAATTTGATTTGTTTCTCCACTTGTTTTACGAATCCAATTTTTTTTTTGTTTTTTTTTAAATCTGTTATTATTTTTTTTGTTAATCTATTTTTGTGAAGGTTTTTATTTATCAATTTGTCTTTTTCTTGTAGATCTTATGCCTTTGCTGGAATCTAATGCTGATGTTGTGGTGGCCTTTGTGTAAAATTTGATAAGTGATAAAAATGACATAAATTTGTTTTGTAGATTGATATATATATATGTGCAATTTTGTTACGTAAAATTCATATGTGATACTTAATTTTGTGTAAATTGTGTTTTGCGAAATGAAATGTAACTGAGAATTTCGTTAATTTTTTCACAAATATTGTTCGAGGAGTTATGAGTTTGTTGGTATTGACAATTAAGAAAATCAAATATGAGACTAGGTTGTTGACAATTAAAAAAATAGATTTTTTGCTATAGCATATTAAAGTGTTGACAAAAGGTGCTTGGAGCCAAACAATATAGAAAATAGTGATAATTCAACACATAGACTAGGACTCTAAGCTTAAAAGGGGCATGTTATACTTACAAGGATGGATCTTGAACTTGGTGAACAAAAAAAAAGTGAATAATTTTTTGTAAGAATTTGTATATGTAGACACAAGAAATGATAGCATAAGAATATGAAACACTCGAAATACAATACAAAGACTACTTAAAATAGCGGGCAATGAACGAAATATAGCTTGAAATTTGAAGCGCTAGAACTTAGTATTGAAATTATGTTGAATAACATTGAAAATTAAGTCTTTTATGAATCAAGAGCCATGGTTTGATCATCTCTCTTACATGTTCTTGGATTTCTAGTGGTTTTAGATGGTTTTTGGGTTTGAATAAGTTTAGTGGTATTTGCATCATTTGGACCATTTCTAGTGTTAAAGTGTGGATTTTGATTGTACTTTGGTGTTTAGAATCATTATAAGTGCTTAGGTTTTGATTTGGATGGCTTGAATCAATGTGGTTGGGTTGTTTTTGGATTGAAAAGTGGTGTTTTTGAATATTTCATACTAGCGACTTGTGTCTCGGACTTGATTTCTTCGTAGCGACTAGTCTCTACTTTTTCAGCGACTTGTCTGTGTTGTGTGAAGCGAGTTGTGCACTTAGCGATTTGTCTCTTGAGACAAAACGACAAAAAGGACAAAGTAGTGGTCGTACTGTATTGTCTAGAGAGTTGTCACTAGCGACTTGTCTGTTAGGAATTGGAAATTCTATAGTGAAGCATCGGTCACCGCAAATATAATCTAGCTTAAGTTAGCTCGTAGACATATCGTTTATTACGTTATTTGTTAGTTAGTTATTAGCGTAGTTTAGTCTAGAGCAACACCGTGGAGGAAGGACGGGTCGTTACCCACTGCATGCTTGATCCATAGCCGAAGGAGGGCGTAATACTATGTATAAATAGCCCTCTCCCCACAAGGGAGAGGGTTGGATGTTCATTGAGTAATCTAACCTTCCATTTGTTTATCTCTCTAGAACACTCCACTTTCTCTCTTTAAAACCATATATATTGATACGCCCATATTTGTTATGTTTGATGTGTTAGTAAAATCCAATATGTTACAAATGGTATCAAGAGCCATGGTTTGATCATCTCTCTTACATATTCTTGGATTTCTACTGGTTTTGTATGGTTTTTGGGTTTGAAAAAGTTTAGTGGTATTTCCATCATTTGGACCATTTCTAGTGTTAAAGTTTGGATTTTGATTGTACTTTTGTGTTTAGAATCATCATAAATGCTTAGGTTTTGATTTGGAAGGCTTGAATCACTGTGGTTGGATTGTTTTTGGATTTAAAAGTGGTGTTTGTGTTGTCTTAAAGTTAGCGGTTTGTGTCTCGTAAAAAATTTTCTGACGAGCGATTTGTCTTTTTTTGGAAGCGATTTGTCCGGGTTGTGGCTGTACTTGTGCGATTTGTGCGGAGAAGCGATTTCTCATTTTCAGCGACTTGCTTATTTAAGCGAGTTGTGAGTTTAAGCGACTTGTGTTATTCATGTGATTTGTCATTTTAAGCGACTTGTCATTTTAAGAGATTTGTTAGGTTAAGCGTCTTGTAGGTTTTAGCGATTTGATGATGAAGCGATTTGTCTGATTTAGCGACTTGTCTGTTTGAGCGACTTGTCATCCCTGCGACTTGTGTTAAGCGATTTGTCCTAAACTGAGTTGCTGTAAGCGATTTGTGACTAATCACCTACCACTTAAAACTTCTCATTTGCTATCAACACAATGTCTTACACCACTGACCCTTTAATCTCCAAAGTGCTCGAACTCTATGATACCTCACAGAACATAGAAACTGTTTGCTACTCAGAAAGTTTAACCATGATTGATTCAGCAAATTATGATCAAAACACTTCACATTCTGAGTCAAATAACAAAGAATCACATTTGTTAATGACACATGATGCAAAGCAAATGGAATGCAGCATTGAGCCCTATCAACTACTTCATCTGCACCTCATACAGTTGTTATCCACAACTGGGGATCGAACATGTAGTGCTCTCTTCCGCCAGGACTTACCTACATTGACAAGAACCTTGTTGCTGAACTTAGAACAACTGAAGCTTCAAATTACCAAAAAGAGGGTACTAAAGGATGATTCCAATGCTGCACTTCAGGTAATCCACAACCAATTTCAACCATTCATCAATGGGGAATATTCCACAGACTTTGATCAACACGTGACTGGAATTTCTTTCAAGAAACATACTGGAATGGAAATTCATGAGTTCATCAATACATTTATCCAACTTATGGATAATTTGGAAAAGTACATTAAGGAAGCTGCTCAAGAGGATGATAATTTGAATGAGTGTCAGGTGAAATTATGCGAAACTTGTGAAAGGTCGGGTGATGCTGAATGCAGAATATCAAATACAACAAAGGATGATGAAACCGGCTACACTGAATACAGAGGCTCAGAGTCAGATAAGCTTGAACATCTAGCAGTTCAGTGACTCTTATTATGCATGATGTGAATGCAGATATCAGATTGACAAATGAACATGTGTCATGTGATGAGGTACCCTTAACTAATCAGTATAATGCATCTACTAATGTACCTAAATACACTGATCTTTGTGACAACCGGCAATTTAGGGAGTCTATGTTAGGTAACCGCATTAGTTAAACTAAACTGAGTTTTGCCTTTAGCACTATTTCGTAAATCGTGACTTGATTTTATATCGTCTATTGGTTTTTATGGTTTATTTCATTATTAAATGAGTTATCTTATGTGTTTTAACTCTATTTGGTAGGCACTATTTGATTTGGCACTAGAAAATCCTAAAACGAGAGTTATTGTAACTTTTAGACTGTAACTCAAAAATTGAAAAATAAATAGTCAAAACTCGTGGAAAAACGTAAGTAACGATGTTGGAAAGTTAAATAAATGTCGTAGGACACTCGGGGGACGATATGTGAGCTCAGGAATGGGTAAACGAGATAGATACGAAAAATTACAACCCGAACCCTCCTCTTTTTACTTGTA
This sequence comes from Chrysanthemum seticuspe, assembly GCA_019973895.1. Taxonomy (NCBI): domain Eukaryota; kingdom Viridiplantae; phylum Streptophyta; class Magnoliopsida; order Asterales; family Asteraceae; genus Chrysanthemum; species Chrysanthemum seticuspe. The sequence continues at coordinate 324,958,630 of BPTQ01000001.1, read as the reverse complement.
GCCGGCGGCCCCCCCTCCCTATTTAATTATTTTGAGGTCCCTAAGTCCCATGTATATAAAGGTTCATCGACCCTCACTTTCACCTTTCATTATCTCACTAAAAACACATACAATACACTTTTCTCTCTCTTAATTCTCTCTCTAAAAACCCTAGCCGCCCCTCTCAATAAATCCGGCCACTATTCCGGCCATTTTCCGGCCACCACTGGCGAGTGAACATACACCTCCACACCAAAAGATAGATCTCTTTCTCCTCTTTCCAACCATATATCATACGCTCCTTTTGGACTTCAATTACACCTTCAAATTCAAAGATTAAGATTCGTACTTTTAGGGTTTTAAAGTGCTTTTGCAATTGATGATTAGATAAGGTAAATGTAACATGTTTTCAGCTTGATTGGGCAATAAAAACCCACGAATTGGTAATTAGGGTTTCGACCTAATTATAATTTTTGGGGCTTTTTGGTGGAACTTGAAATTAAAGCTAATTAGTGACTAACTAAACAAGTAATTAGTGTTTGGTACATGTGTGGTGTATTAATTAGATGGGTTTGTGCATTTAGGGTTTAGTTGCATATTTTTGGTTGAGGTAGATGATGGGTTTTGTGTTTGGTTGATGTTTGGAGCTTGAATGATTGGATTGGAGTGTTGTAGAATTGGTTTGGTTGTGTTTGGTTGTGAGTCGTGAGGTGTACGAGCCACAAGAGGCACGTACGTGGCCTTGGGCTTGCGTACGTGGCCTACTTGGGTCGTGGGTTCGAGTCGGGTCGATTTGGTAGCTTATTGGTTGATGTAGTTGAGGTTTGGATGAGACGCGTGGAGCCGAAAAGCTTCTAGAGCTTGTTTGGTTCACGTGGTCTTAACCGTGACCGTGTCATGACCATTAGGGTCATAACATTGGTTTCGGGTATGTTTGGTTGATTGATTCGTTGGCGAGATTGTTTTGAGTTAGTTTGGGATTGAATTGCGATATTGTGACATTTAAGTTGGACTTGATATATATTTTTTGACTTTGAGCTACGTCGGCATCACTTTGACTTTTTAGTCAATAGTTGACTCCGACAAAGCCGTAACATAGACTTTGATATAATTTGGACTATTGATTTATTAAAAGCCGAGAAGTTATGGCTCGTGCTCGTGGACTCGAAACGAATAACGATATGAAACTAATAATGGGATTTGACGAAATATATATGAAAATGCTAATAAAACTATGAAATGTAAATACTAATGGGCTTTTGTACCAAAAATATCGATAACAAGATTTATCGTGTTATTTACTATTTTTAAATGGAAACTAACGACTAAATTGGAAATGTTTTGTAATAAATAAGTAATTAATGTTTCGAGTACACGTTAATAAATAAATGTCAATTGTGGACATTTATTATTGGTTTAAGTATTTATTTGCTTACGTTGTGTGCATGTGTTACGCATAACCTAGCATTAATAGTGTTGATCCACGTGGGTAACGGACTTATTAGGTTGACGAATCTAATAAGAGCCCGCTAGGTACGTTGGCTAACCCTATTAATGGGTGACTTATCCTTATGAATCTTTTGGATACGATTGATTTATGGGATAATAAGCGACACAAATAAATAAATGAGTTTATCGAGTTGACGAATTCGATAAGGTCTACTATTTATTCCGAAACTTGTTGAACTATGGAGCTTATCGTTGAGAGGTCTCATTGTGTTGCGTTGAGTTATATATTGGTTGTTTGAGTGCATTCATGGCATCATATTGAGTCGATACACCCACATGAGGATACCAAACATTGGGATTAAATGGTGAAACGAGACATTTTTGGAAATAAAGAAATGGAATATATTGGGGTAGATAACGTTGATCTTGAGGAATTTGTGTATTAAAGTTGGTCTACATTAATAGGTTGTGCCGAGTCGATAGTTGCTGTGCTGTGATATTGTTATCTTCTACTAGTGTTTATTTGTGTGCTGATTGCTCGAGGTGAGTTTCATAGCCTCACTTTTATCTACGTTTTAACTACGTTTTGAACTACTTTGGGGTGAGAATCATGCTGCTGTTTTTGGACCGTTAAAACTATTTGGATTTGCTTATATGCTTGACTGTTTAGATAGATGTGCGCTAGTTGTTGCCTTAGTTTAGGTTTAACCGTTCCCAACTAAGAATAGACTTCTACATCGACCTAGTCCGGGGTTGGCAATTGTTCTAGATTTTGCCACGACAGTGCTGGACTAGAGTCTCTGGGCCCGAGTAGTCCCTGGATGCGGGACGTGTATTATGATTGGTGATCCGGGTAGGATCGGTGTGCAAACAGTATTTATCTATCTTAGGTCTTACATAGCAAATCAACTCTTACTGGTCCACTATGATTTTGTTGAACTTAAACCTACGAACTCACCAGCGTAAGCTGACCTTTTAGCATGATTTCTCAGGTATTTGAGAGATGTTTGGATTACTTGATCAGTGGAAGCTTGGCATGGAGGCGTGGTTCAAGGATCATTTCTGACTCTGATAAACTATGGGGACCTATTTTATTAAACTATGTTTTGGGCCTAATATTTATACTTTGGATTAAATGTTTTGAATATTTAAATTTGGGATTGGTTTTGAATGGTTAAATGGTCATATTTTATTATACTTGTGTGCGATACCAATCCAATAGTAACGCCCCGAAAACTTGATTAAGTCTTCCGCTGTATCGAGATTTGGGGGTGTCACAATCTTAATTCTGAAAATGATGTTTATGAATGTTTCTTGGTTGAGACTGAGTCTAGAGTGTTTAAAACAAATGAAATGGTTGAAAAAAGGGTTTTTGATGAACTTTCAAACAAATACTCAATTCTTGAAAAACACTCTATTTCTTTAGAAATTGCAATACAACAAAGAGAAGAGAGTTTTATTGCTACAAAACCTTGCTTAAATCCAGAATTCCCAGAACTTCGTGAATTTTTTGAAATTAACCAGTTAAAGACTCAGCTTCAAGACAAAGACTCAACCATATGTAATCTGAAAAATCAAATCTCAGACTTACATATGAAGATTAATATGGGTGTGAATTAATTTATCAATGAGGTTAGTACTCAGGTTAAATCTAGGAATGATGAATTGACATTATGTGTGGCTGATTTGTTAAGGGAAAATAAGTCTTTAAGGAAGAGTCAATTAGAAAATAAGACGAAATTTCTAGATTAGACTAAGTCTTTGTCGGCTGACATAGATGCCCTCAACACCAATCTTCAGAACAAGAGCTTCACCATAGTTGCCTTAAAAAATGAGCTCAGGAAAATTACTAGGAATGATGGGAATATTAAGTCTGCTGTATTTTCTTCCTTGGAGAAAACAAATTCTCAAAGGGCTAATGATCGATCTGTTGTTAGGCAACCAAATGCATTTAGGACAGAAAGAATTAAACCATTCAAATCTAGAAATTCTTCCCAAGTAAGTGAGAACACCATTTTGCCAAAATCAGTCGCCTCACTAAAGCCTTCTCACTCAAATATTCAACACTCTAAGATTAGGAATATAGGAAGATCATACAGTTCATATAAGAAGCATCAAATGGCTAACCAATCCCCTAAGAAACAAACTAATTGCAAAAGGACTAGTGTTGAGAACAGGGAAATGACTACATCTAACTCTGCTAGCAGTTGTTTTAAGTGGATTCCTACTGGTAAATTATTTAAGTTCAAAGGATCCAAATGGACTTACTCACCTAGATCTTATCTTAAGTGGATGCCCGCAGGTAAAATTTTCAAAAATGTTGCACAGATGGCTGCCCAACTCAACAAGAGAGAACTCCTCCTTCTTATGTTTCAAGGTATGCTTGAAATCTTTCCAAGTAGGAGGGAGTTTGTCAATGATACAAGAGACAGAAAAAGCCTCAACCATGTTCATTTTTTGTTGTCTAAACCCTCCAAGTATACCAAGAAGTTTATTGTATTGTTTCATAACTGTTCTTGAATTAGTCATTTTGTAATTTGCGAACGGAACTTCTTACTTGATGCATCCTCAGCCATATATTTTGCATCCAAGGAATCCCATAGTTCTTTGGAAGATTCAACATTTTGATAAATATCAAAGAGAGAATCAGACATACCATTGAGGATTAAACCTCAGCAAATTTAATCAGCATTCTCCCGTTTGCTCCTCTTCCTGAAAGAAAAATAAGTACACCCTTGCAAAGTCACTTTATTCCAGACAAGCAATACCGTACAAAAACTCCGTAGTCATTTTGTTACATTAATAACTTTTCTAGCCGTGAAATAAGTATCCACATGTATACTTCCAAAATACCACTCTTTATACCACTTAATACTAATTTTAAAAACTTTTGTATTCAACAAATTCAGATAACATTTGTTGTAATTCCAAAGTTGATAGCAAAAAATTCTTATCATTTCCATCATCTCTGTCCAAACGAGATTATCAAATTCTAGCCCACTAAATCATTCAGCCCAATAATGAATCATTTTAGATTTATATTTGGATTTCAAATTTTATAAGACAAACCAACACCCTTTCCCACATAATACATTATACCCGTATACCCTAATAACAATCATTTGGGATAACCTAATATTACACACACCTTATGATATCCACCACCACACCATCAATTTCTCTCCCATATCATCAAACACCTTCATCTCAATCTCCATCTCAGCTCACCATAGATTCATCTCAATCTCCATCCCATATCATCAAACACCTTCATCTCAATCATAAAGTTAGAATCATTTATGTGGTTCGGGCGGTCGAGGTTGGTGATTAAAGATGATATACATGATGATAGTTAAGAGAGATAAAGAGTAAAATATAGCTTGAAATTTGAAGCGCTAAAACTTAGTATAATTACGTTCAATAACATTGAAAATTAAGTCTTCTATGAATCAATTACAAGGACATCGAGTCATCAAATTAACTCTATAAAAATCGAATCAAAATGATCGTTACATGTGGACCATAATTAATCATGGCCATTTTAAATTTTTAGAAACTTTTGTGCGTTTTGAAATGTTGCAATTTAAAGATGTCACATTTTTTATTAAAAGTATGTGAGTATTGTTGATGATTGTTATCATACTATCTTATAAAACATAAAAACAGTTTTGGGCATTAAATGCCTTAAAATTTAAACACAATTGGACATTTAATGCCTTAAAATTAAGCAATAGAACTAACAAACTAAAGTGTACAAGTAAATTAAACACAATTTTAGTTCATTAAATGTCTTTAAAACATTAAATTAACACATAATTAATCCTCGTATTAAAATATGCCATTACTTGAAAGTACAATGATATATTCACATTGTACAACCAATTAAAAGCATATATATACCAAATTAAATACAACCACTTAAAACACCCTCTTACTAAAAAGTACAATAATATTTTCACAATGTACAATCTATTCAAATTATAACATAATACAAAGTATAAACTAATTAAACACACTAATTAATATTATTTTTAAAACACCCCTAAAATGAAAACCACATGTTATTATACACTTTGTACAAACTAATAAAAGACACAAAGCTTCATACAAGCTAACAAGTTGATGATATATATAGTTTTGAAAACCGGACTGGACCGGACCAACGGGTACAACCGGTAACCGCAGTCGCCACCAGTTCAGCTAGCTAATAAAAGCCATCTTAAAATGAATCGGAAAGGACCCGTTGGAACTGATACAAATGGATAAACGAGGACTCATCGAGATCTATTTATTCGGTTAACCGTCACAGGGTATCCGCTGCCGCAACGCTATGGTACCCTGCTTGTATTAATTAATAATCAAACAAGAGGTCATTTGTTTGAATTTACTAAAATTATATTTCCCGCTTTTTCAGTTTTAACTAAAATTAATGTTAAATGGGATGACTCGGGGATTAATAGAATTATAGTTTGTGTTTCCCAAATAGCAAGCAATGTTGCATTTCAAACAAAAAAGAGTGTGTACAAATCAAACCGGTATGATAATTGGTCATACAACCAAATTGCAACAATGTGCGTTTGCTTTACGACCCAAATCACAATAGCGTGCGGCACCGATGTTGCTTGTTTTTACACATTTGTAAGTTTTAACAAACTTAAAAATCTTTACACAATATTTAGAAGTTTACAGAACAAAATGTGTAATTTGTTATAGTGTTATAAAATACACATCTCCAAATTTATGTCTCTTATGAAGTATTTAGAATTATTATTGTCCAATAATTTTTCAGCTGAAAAATATCATGAATTATTACCAAAAGCATGGAATCTTTATTCATAAAATTATAATTGCAAAAAACATGAAATCATAGAAAACTGTTCGCTAGTACATCTCTTTGTCATCGAGTCATCCCGCACATTCCTTATTGGTATTAATCTTCCTTTATATCAGTTGTCAAACTCATTTTTTGTAATGAATAGTAACAAATAAAATGTTGATTTAAAAACACAATAGGAAACAGGGTTTTTAAAATTGTGTTTTAGTTGTAATACTCATTATTAAAAGTGACTTTGACAATTGATATAAAGTAAGATTAATACAGACGATGTATTAGTTGTTTTTACACAATATGAACTCTTTTTTGGCCATTTTCCGTTAACAAATTTTAAGAAGGTATATATTTGTTTTAGTGGAAATAAATAACTTTTACAAAAAAGTATGTCCTGACACAAAGTGTAGGCGATATAAATCTTGTTATTGTCAAATATGAGTAGCTTCTTTTATGGAGAGATGAAAGTTTTCATTATAAGGCCTAACTACCGTCAAGTTAGAAATGCGGTGCATGTTTTAGTTGAAAACAAGCATACGCATATTTGTTACACATATCCCTCATACAAATTAGTTTACACAAATGGCCCTCATATACTGTGTATATATATACAGCATCAAAACCATCCCCAAACAAACACAAATAGAACTATACACAGTGTATGCCATCTTTGTTAGTAATGGCTTCGTTGTGGACACATTCATCTCCATTTCTTCTTTGCAATAGTTCGGTCGGTAAAAGAAGTATTATTACTTATAACAAAGGATTTTTTTCACCAAGATCCAAACTAGCAGACATCTCTACGGCCGAAACTCCTACAAGAAGATCTGCAAATTATGCGCCATCTTTATGGTCCTATGATTTTGTTCAGTCGCTTTCTAGCAAATACAAAGTATGCATTTTAACATTTTAGTAATTTTATTTTCGAGGCTTCGTCAATAATCCCAACTCCTTTCCTTCTTGTAACCAACAATATAGAGCACCATACGAAGTAAACAATATTAATAACATGCATGACTTTTGGTGTATGTAGGGAGACAAGTACAAGGAAGTATCGCATGCTCTAAAAGAAGTAGTGAGGACCATGATTTCTAAAGAGAATGGAGTGGTTAAAAGTCCATTGAGTATGCTTACATTGATTGATGATTTGCAGAGACTTGGTTTATCATATCATTATACGAATGAAATAAGCAATGTCTTAGATTACATACACCCCAACTTTTATGAAAATCATGAAAAGTGGGCTAACATGGATTTAAATCTTAGATCCCTTGGTTTTAGACTACTGAGACAACATGGATATCATGTCCCTCAAGGTATTTGAACTTATACTGTATTAAAATGTAATTTGTAAGTGTCTATATGTGCGTATTCTGTAAACCAAATTAATGATATCATAACCCTAACAAGTATTTTATTGTTCAATGTAGACATATTCAAGGACGTTATAGATGATAATGGAAATTTCAAAGGAGATATCATTGGCATGCTAAATTTATATGAGGCTTCGTTTCACTCGGTAGAGGAAGAAAGCATCTTGGATGATGCTAGAGTTTTTACGACAAAATATCTGAAAGAATGTTTGAAAAGCATTGAAGATCAAAATTTTGCGTCGTTCGTAAGTCATTCATTAGATTTTCCGCTTCATTGGATACTTCCACGGGTGGAGACAAATTGGTATATTCATGCCTATGAGAAAAGAAATGACATGAATCCCATAGTACTTGAGCTTGCCAAATTGGATTTCAACATGGTACAAGCAATTTACCAAGAAGATATGAAATACGCATCAAGGTATGTACCTTTTCTTGAATTTACTAGCTTTCACTTTTTTCTTAGACAAATCTTAAAATTTTATTTTCAGTTAATACATCTTTCTTTTTGTTAGCCTTTAACGGAGAGAAGATTTGACTTTTTTACATGGATAAATTATCTTTAATATAATAAGAGAATATATAAAATGCGAAATCAATTCATACAAGATGTTTCAAAAGTACCAATAACAGAAATGGAGTTATGTTAGTAACATATGGAAAGTCAAACTTGAAACAACTTGGTCAAACCAATTTAATATAAAAACCAGAAAATGAGAGGGACATTATTAAACCTTAGTTGCTAGTTACATGAACAAAACTTATCAATTTCCATTTTTAATAACTTTTTAAATTTAATAAATACCTCATAAAATTCATATCTTATAAAAAATAACATATAGGTTATTGTTATTTATAAATATTATAATCATTATAAATTAAATTAAGGTACATCTATGGAATTATAAATATCAAAATAAAAACATGAGTTACTTTGATATATAAATGAATACACGAGATTGTACATATACGAATAACTCATGTTATTCCATTTTATGATATTAAGTAAGGATGTCTGAAAAAGTAATTTTTTTACTATGCACGTTCTATACTAACATATCTTATTCTTCTTTATAAGTTTAATCCGCGGTCAGACGAGTTTAAAATATTAAATACGGCTAAAATTATTATCAACAATAATATAAATATAAAAAGGAATGCATGGCCCTTCGAGTTATTGTGCGATGAAAATAAATACATGAGGTTGTATCTATAACAAAAATGCATGTAATTCCTCTTAAATTTAGCTAAGAATATTCGAAAAGTATTTTTTTTCAAATGCCATAATGTGCTTTTATACACGCAAAATGTCTAAAACATAATATCATTATTTAAATTTAAACGACATCAACCTCAATCGGCGTCTTAAATAAAGTCAAAATCATTCGTCTAACACAAAATACAAAATATTAAACGATATTAATACATAATAAAAAATTTATGTAAAACCCCGCGCGAGCACATATATTATCACTATTTAAGTATAAATATTTTACACAATGTTACAGAAAAATTATTTTCTTACAACCTTCTGTACGCACAAATTAAAAACTAGTTCCTTATTAGAATAGCGAACCCAATGGAGTTCCAATTTTTTGGGATGAATATTCCTTATCTTCTTTGCATGAGCAAATAATTCAATTTGTTAGTAAATAAAAAACCTTTTTTTAACAATTATCTTATAATATAGACCTCATAAAATCGTCTCACATACCATAAACATGACTTAAACAATAACCATTTGGTTTAAAAATTTCTCACACAACATGTGGTTTAATGATGCCTAAATGAATCTGTTACCAGAAATTGTTCCTTATGTATCGCAATATCATTGGTCATCGTATGATATTGCCCAATATATCTATATACTATTAGAAAATATAATTAACTTTTGCAAAAATTTGTTCATACATAAAATTTTAGATCATATGTGATTAAAATTAAGAGAAATAATTTAGGTGAAATAATATATGACTGATTTCAAGGCTAAACAATATGTCAGTACTTAGTGTTCATTTTTTCCAAAAACAAATTAAATATTGCCACACAGTTTTAGATTAACATTATGCATACTTCTTTTCTTCCTAAATAGGTCTCTATAATTTATATGAACTTTTTTATGTTTTGATACATGAAAATGCACGGGCCTACGTTCATTCATGGTTCTACTATTTTTTTGGTTTTCTAAAAGAAGTCACCCATTTATAGCATATGTCAAAGGCAAAAACTATACACGACTGCTTCCATCAAAATTCTTACACAAATACATATCATTAATAGGTGGTGGAAAGATACATGCTGGGAGAAGTTCGGCTTCGCTCGTGATCGTTTGGTGGAGAACTTTATGTGGAGTGTTACTGAAAATTACTTGCCTCACTTTAAAGGAAGAGGAGTTATGACGAAGGTTAACGCCATGATAACAACTATTGATGATGTCTATGATGTGTACGGTACTTTGCCTGAACTCGAACAGTTCACAAATGCTATGAACAGGTTGGTGCTACTTTGTATTGTTATTTTACTCGTACCTCAAGTAAAATTTATTTTTTTCGTTAGCAATTTCCTAATCATCGCATGTTTTGATTAAGGGGAAAATTTCTTGTGTAGTTGGGATGTCAACGCGATTGAAGAATTTCCGGATTTTATGAGGATATGCTTCCTTGCATGTTACAACGCAACTAATGAATTATCATATAACATACTGACAAACAAAGGGTTCTTCGTTAATACTTACCTTAAAGAGACGGTACATAATTTTCATACCATAGTTACCGGATATGATATTTAGTTTTCTTACATTGTTCTTGAGTATAAACTAGAAATAAAAAAGAAATGAAGAAGTAATAAAAGATAGAAAATAAAAGACAGGTGAAAATTCGATTTTGAAATTTCAAGAGTTAGAAGGGAATTGAAGCTTATCATGATTTAAGTTTTTTTTTTTTTTTTTTTGATAAAGGGGAGTAATCCTGCACCCTGGAAATATTGTTGGGTAAAGGGGAGTAATCATGATTTAAGTTTAGCTACTCTACAAACCATCTCTAATTAAGAAGCTAATTTTGATGGAAATATTGGGCTAATTTACTCTTGTGTTCTTCTAAAAAAAAGGGAAAACTCACAAATAAATTAATTATAATTTTAAATCTTTCTTTCTTTCTTTTTATCTTCATATATAAACTTGGGATCAAAGAGTTGTAATATGTTATTTGCTAAACGTCAAATGGAACACGTACACATTTATCAGAGTCTATAAACGAAACAACCACTTGATTTAAATAAAGAATAGTTACTGCTAGGACAATCGCCATTTGGTTGAATTTATATATATATATATATATATATATATATATATATATATATATATATATATATATATATATATATATGTATATATATATATATATATATATATATATATATATATATATATATATATATATATATATATATATCAGATTTTCTTATACTTTCTCAAGTGTAAGTGTTTAAGTTTAAATTTTATATTCCAGTGGCAGGAATTATGCAACTCTTACATAATAGAAGCACGGTGGTTCAATGATGGATATACGCCTCCCTTTGAAGAATTTATCGAAAATGCATACATATCTATAGGAATTGTCCCCATCATTAAGCATGCCTATTTGTTAACTTTACCTAGTGTTACCGAAGAAGCATTGAAACGCATTAAGAGAGCCGAAAACCTGATTCGCTATGCATGCATAATCGTGCGTCTCACTAATGATATGGGCACATCATCTGTAAACTTCTAATGCTACCTTATTAACACTATTATTGTTGTGACTAGTGTTTTCATGCACACTTTAGTTACTACTATCTAAATATTGATACTGAGCGCATAAAAGCTATCTGTTATTACTTTTGTGTTAGGATGAGCTGGAAAGAGGTGATGTTCCGAAATCAATCCAGTGCTATATGCATGAGAGTGGTGCCACTGAAGTCGAAGCTAAAGCATATATAAAACAGTTGACCCTTGAGACATGGAAGAAACTGAATAAAGAACGCCAAACAATCAATTCTGAATTCTCGCCGGAATTCATTGATTGTGTAATGAACCTTGCCAGAATGGGCCATTTCATGTATACGGATGGAGACAAACATGGTAAGCCCGACATGTTCAAGCCCTATGTATTATCACTATTTGTAAATCCAATCTAAGGGCTGTCATGCACATGAATTTCTAAGTTTTGTAACGTAATAAACTCATCTCCACAAATGAAATCAAGATTTGTCTTGTTGGGGCGTTGATTACTCATTATTATAAGATGTGGCAATTGGTGAAGAAGATATATATCACTGCTTGTATTTATTGAGATCATGTAAAATGTATTCATGGATGTTTAATAAATGTTATAAAACCAATCAAATTTTATTGGGCTGGTGGTAATAAGGAACGCTACAACAAAACTTACTTTATACCGCATCTGTTAATGTCCTATTAGGTTAGTTTATTGGACCTTTTGAGCAAAATAAAAGTGTCCCGTAAAGAGGAATTGTAATAGGTGGTTAGGAAACTTTTGAGTGTCCTAATAAGCACTAAAATTATGAAACCAATATTTGTGTCCTATAAAAAAAAAAGCTACTACTAAATATTCCCTATGCTTTTATTTAAAGGGTAAAGAAATTTCATTACACACCGTAATATATTTAAGAGATGGCTGTATTCAATATTAACTCGCATGTAAAATTACTCAAGTTTTGGCATAAGTGTATCGTAAGTTGAAAATAACTTAATAAAGGTTAAAAGTAACTTAACAAAACAACCATATAGTTCATGAAAAAAATTTCTTCATAGCAGTGTTGTATGGAAGGGGTACGCAAATGTTATCACCAATGAGTTGTCACACGGCTAGCAAAAGGAACGTATCTCTCAATGTTTTTGAAGCACGGAATGTAATGCAAAAATTTGAACTTGAGACCTCATACATATATTCTGACCTCCTTGACACTAGATTTAAATGTAATGTTTCGGGAGAATTTTCTTCGATATATTCATATGTATGTAACCTTTTTCAAGGATTCTTTTCTTTCCTTTTCAACAAAAAGAATGAAATTAACCATCTCTACAACTCACTTGATTAACATTTTACATAAAAGTTGAGTGATGGCTTAGATCTAAATACATTAATAAATGTCGTACTAGTAAAAAACTTTGGGATTAAACTAGAAATTAGTTGAGTATTAAATAGGATAAAGTGTGGATTGATAACATATAAGCTTGGATGGCTTGGTGGTAAACTAAGTAGTATTATCTATACTCCCTTATAAAACATGATTTAGATGGCTTGAATCAATGTGGTTGGGTTGTTTTTGGATTGAAAAGTGGTGTTTTTGAATATTTCATACTAGCGACTTGTGTCTCGGACTTGATTTCTTCGTAGCGACTAGTCTCTACTTTTTCAGCGACTTGTCTGTGTTGTGTGAAGCGAGTTGTGCACTTAGCGATTTGTCTCTTGAGACAAAACGACAAAAAGGACAAAGTAGTGGTCGTACTGTATTGTCTAGAGAGTTGTCACTAGCGACTTGTCTGTTAGGAATTGGAAATTCTATAGTGAAGCATCGGTCACCGCAAATATAATCTAGCTTAAGTTAGCTCGTAGACATATCGTTTATTACGTTATTTGTTAGTTAGTTATTAGCGTAGTTTAGTCTAGAGCAACATCGTGGAGGAAGGACGGGTCGTTACCCACTGCATGCTTGATCCATAGCCGAAGGAGGGCGTAATACTATGTATAAATAGCCCTGTCCCCACAAAGGAGAGGGTTGGATGTTCATTGAGTAATCTAACCTTCCATTTGTTTATCTCTCTAGAACACTCCACTTTCTCTCTTTAAAACCATATATATTGATACGCCCATATTTGTTATGTTTGATGTGTTAGTAAAATCCAATATGTTACAAATGGTATCAAGAGCCATGGTTTGATCATCTCTCTTACATATTCTTGGATTTCTACTGGTTTTGTATGGTTTTTGGGTTTGAAAAAGTTTAGTGGTATTTCCATCATTTGGACCATTTCTAGTGTTAAAGTTTGGATTTTGATTGTACTTTTGTGTTTAGAATCATCATAAATGCTTAGGTTTTGATTTGGAAGGCTTGAATCACTGTGGTTGGATTGTTTTTGGATTTAAAAGTGGTGTTTGTGTTGTCTTAAAGTTAGCGGTTTGTGTCTCGTAAAAAATTTTCTGACGAGCGATTTGTCTTTTTTTGGAAGCGATTTGTCCGGGTTGTGGCTGTACTTGTGCGATTTGTGCGGAGAAGCGATTTCTCATTTTCAGCGACTTGCTTATTTAAGCGAGTTGTGAGTTTAAGCGACTTGTGTTATTCATGTGATTTGTCATTTTAAGCGACTTGTCATTTTAAGAGATTTGTTAGGTTAAGCGTCTTGTAGGTTTTAGCGATTTGATGATGAAGCGATTTGTCTGATTTAGCGACTTGTCTGTTTGAGCGACTTGTCATCCCTGCGACTTGTGTTAAGCGATTTGTCCTAAACTGAGTTGCTGTAAGCGATTTGTGACTAATCACCTACCACTTAAAACTTCTCATTTGCTATCAACACAATGTCTTACACCACTGACCCTTTAATCTCCAAAGTGCTCGAACTCTATGATACCTCACAGAACATAGAAACTGTTTGCTACTCAGAAAGTTTAACCATGATTGATTCAGCAAATTATGATCAAAACACTTCACATTCTGAGTCAAATAACAAAGAATCACATTTGTTAATGACACATGATGCAAAGCAAATGGAATGCAGCATTGAGCCCTATCAACTACTTCATCTGCACCTCATACAGTTGTTATCCACAACTGGGGATCGAACATGTAGTGCTCTCTTCCGCCAGGACTTACCTACATTGACAAAAACCTTGTTGCTGAACTTAGAACAACTGAAGCTTCAAATTACCAAAAAGAGGGTACTAAAGGATGATTTCAATGCTGCACTTCAGGTAATCCACAACCAATTTCAACCATTCATCAATGGGGAATATTTGTGACTACTCGTACTTTCAGGTCATTTCTCAAAACAATTCATGCTTCACAATTTCATCATTTATCGTAAACTAGGTTTACGAGATTCAAATTCGCGTAACCTTAATGGTTTAGCTGCGAATTCATGATCATATCATCACGGACATTTCATATAGACTAGGTTTAGTCTACATATCATTAGCATCATTTCATCATGTTAGTTCATTCATGATTTTCGCATTTCACATTAAACGCGTAAATTTCATATTAAATAAACGCTATCGCGTAAGTTATTATTTTGAACGTTTAATCCGATACTTCCAAAAATTATCCCGACATATTTTTATACTTACATTTAGTTTATAAAAATAATATTTTGAGTTTACCTAGTGTTTTAAATTTATTTTGTATATAAATCGGTAAATTTCCATATTTTAAATTTAATAATAAATTATTATTTATTATTACATGAACGATTTTGAGCAAGCATTAGCTCACTTGAGATAGATAAGGGAGGTTATCCCGCACATTGGAACATTTTGAACTATCAAACATTAACAGAAAATGCATATTTTCTATTTGCTACCCAACTTTGAGTTTCAAACTCAACAACGAGAAGTTATCTCACTGTATTGAAAACACTAGCTCGCGCACGAACCGACCCATAGAAAGTATGGTATTATTCTAATAAACACATTTTTGAACCAACATTCATGTTTTTATATTTCTTTTATAAAAACACACTCGAAAACATATTTTACACGTTAACCGTTTCCAACGTGTAACTGAAATATTCCAATTCACGTTTTAAACCGTAAATAAAATACCAAAACTTCCGAGGAAGTTCACGTTTTAATTTCCCACTCCTTTCCAATCTTGTTGTGTCGCAATATTTGCCACCAAACACGACCAAACTCAAAATTATATGTGTTACATATGTACACTTCACAGTTGGAGACAAAACTCATTCAAAATACATTCATAAAAATTTAAAGAATTCAAAAGGGCGTTAATTTTTTTTTAATCTCACAAGCGAACAATATTGAGTTTGTAACACTATATTTGTTCATATTGGAACCTCATTACACGCTACAAACATATATAAATCTTAAGCAACGTTTATTGTGAACCTTAAATGACCAAAACAGAAACCAAACTTGACGTGTCAAGTTTACAACTTACGCTTAAAACATTATGTGCGTTTTTATCATGTCAAGCTTCATGTACAACAAACATCACATGGTGATTTTTTTTTATTATTATTATTTTTATTTATTTTTTTTTTGTGTTGCTTACTGCCACACGAAAACCAAATCCACACTTCTCCATTTTATTTTCTTGCGTGTGAGTTTGGACGTAGGATCACAAGTACATTTTTGTGTTTCTTACTTATCTTTTATTAGATATTATAGGTAGATCAAAAGGATATTGTGGTCCAAGAAGTCATAACCTAATCCCCTAAGTCTTCTCTTGCTATTTCCTATATATACCGAACATGCATACCTTTCAGTGAAAACTTCACTCAAAATGCAAACTACTATCACTCTTGTTTCAATCACATTCCCAGTTAGCTAGGAAGGGAAGAAAAGAAAGGTTTTGAGGTTAAAGCTAAGTTATAAAATTTCTAATGGTATACAAATTTTAAGGGTTCCATTTTGGAAGGCTAGTCGAGTCCCTTGTTCATTGGACCTTTGATCATTCACTCGTACATCTTTCATCTCTGTAAGCTTACTCGATTTCGACTTCTTTGATTCATATATCACGTCGTTAAATATATTTGGTTTACTAAAAACTTATATTCTTGAAATAAGTATACCTCGTTAAAAATTGAAACACATCGAAACCTTTCATTTACACAACTATTATGAACTAGTGTGTTTAATCTTATGTTACTAAACTTATGCGGAAATTTTGAACGTAAATAACGAATGAAGAAATGAGTTTATAAAACATACTAACGCTTGGCTCGTTTTTGGAAAAATACTTGTTCGATATATTGGCCTAACTCGTGCTTAGTTTGGTTTTAAAATCGCTTTGGAACTCATTTATACTCGATCTATAAATACCCGACTTGTTGTAAAACAAAACAAACCCGAGCTCCTATTGAGTACAAATGTCAAGCAACTACTTCGAGAGCTTATTTATAGGCTAAGAGTATAGCTCACTATCTCAAACCAACTGTTTTTGTGTAAAAATCAGGAAGGAAAAATGAGTAGAACAAGTATCGAAACTAGTGTCTGTTGTTCGAAATATAAACCCAAAAATCCATCCAATCACACAACAAATATATACGTATGTAATGCATTTTATAAAACAATTAGCCTAGTGGTCCAATGGTTATGTCGCATGGGTTGTGAAGTGGAGGTTCTGTGTTCAATCCTTGGCAGTTACAACCCCATTTTTTTTGCTATTTTGCATGTTTCACGACTTGACAGATTTGGCCCCTCCATTTCCAAACACCTATCATTCTTCTTAAAGGCTTTTATAAGTTTATTACTTATATTTATCTTTTACAACTTTAAACCTTTGAATTGTACACATAACACATTTCATCTTAAAACCTTTGTAAAATAATAAACTTATAATATTTTATCATTTTGTCTAGATAAATATGTTTAACATATATTTTTATTTAACGACCATATCCGCGTAAATTATAAATAATATATTTGTCTAAATTTATTATTTACCCACAAATTTCAATAAATATATGTATATCGTGTGCACCTCGAAACTAAATAAATCTAATAAATACAATTTGACTTGTATTTATTCACACTTTATTAATTCTTGAGCTAATATTCGAGCCAATTCTTATACGAAAGTTTCGTATACATTATTCCTCCATCTTTCACAAGAGCCAAGACGTGCGAATTATTTTCGCAACTACATTTTTCGATCATTATCGACAATCAAAATAATTCATGAAACTTTACATAAAATGTTATAAAACAAATATTTAAAATATTTGTTCTTAACTTCAAGCATTTCAAAGATCCAAATATGTGAAACCTTTTGCTTTTGAACTTCAAGCATCTCAAAAACATAAATACTTGTAACTTTCAAATAGTGTATTTGAATACGAGACTTAGACTAAACCCATACCATACTTATCTAGGTTGCGTGTCGGAGCCGTGCACATTTATTACTTGATGTTAGTTGTGATGTCTTACATTTCTGCATACCAAGGTGAGTTTTCATAGCCCCGATTTATTCAAGTTTTTACTTTATTTCAAACCTACGGGGGAGAATACATTGCACACCATTTTATTACGCTACCAAGTATGTCAAATTCATTGTATTGCTTAAGTTACCGCATTGCCAGTTAAATGTCCCCATTTCATAAGCATGAACCGTTAATTTCCTAGAAGCGTAGGTGAGTGGATAGATCTATCGAGGGTGACACCTCCATCCGGGTTGGTGGATCCCAACTAGTCATACGGATGCATTTCATTTCATAAACATTATTTGAGTTGTTTTGGCAAGACACTCTGTTGGGGCAAACATCATGAACAGTCAGAGCTTCGGTGTCATGTGCTTAAGCAATTGTAACATCATTTTGTGACATCATTGTCATACATAATTTATACTGGTGGTAGTCGTATTAACATTTACATAAACCTATGAACTCACCAACCTCGTGTTGACACTTTTAGCAATGTATTTTCAGGTAACTAAGACATTCACTTCATGGCATGCATGTGGATACATCATAGAGTCGCGGTGACGACGCGTCTTACATGGATTTTATGCACTTTAAAATATCGTTTGAATTGTAACAAACTTATTTCCGCACAAGTTGATTTTCATTTGGGACCTATACTTTGTAAACTCTGATTGTTTTATTAAATCAAACGATGTTCTTTTCAAACGACACTTTAGGTCATTTAATATATCTGTAACTGTGATGCTATGACAGTCAATCCCCAGGAATTCCATTCCGCTGCAAAACAGGTAATTTGGGGGTGTGACAATATTCCACAGACTTTGATCAACACGTGACTGGAATTTCTTTCAAGAAACATACTGGAATGGAAATTCATGAGTTCATCAATACATTTATCCAACTTATGGATAATTTGGAAAAGTACATTAAGGAAGCTGCTCAAGAGGATGATAATTTGAATGAGTGTCAGGTGAAATTATGCGAAACTTGTGAAAGGTCGGGTGATGCTGAATGCAGAATATCAAATACAACAAAGGATGATGAAACCGGCTACACTGAATACAGAGGCTCAGAGTCAGATAAGCTTGAACATCTAGCAGTTCAGTGACTCTTATTATGCATGATGTGAATGCAGATATCAGATTGACAAATGAACATGTGTCATGTGATGAGGTACCCTTAACTAATCAGTATAATGCATCTACTAATGTACCTAAACACACTGATCTTTGTGACAACCGGCAATTTAGGGAGTCTATGTTAGGTAACCGCATTAGTTAAACTAAACTGAGTTTTGCCTTTAGCACTATTTCGTAAATCGT
This sequence comes from Chrysanthemum seticuspe, assembly GCA_019973895.1. Taxonomy (NCBI): domain Eukaryota; kingdom Viridiplantae; phylum Streptophyta; class Magnoliopsida; order Asterales; family Asteraceae; genus Chrysanthemum; species Chrysanthemum seticuspe. The sequence goes on along the minus strand of BPTQ01000001.1, from coordinate 324,939,523 downwards.
GACTTGATTTTATATCGTCTATTGGTTTTTATGGTTTATTTCATTATTAAATGAGTTATCTTATGTGTTTTAACTCTATTTGGTAGGCACTATTTGATTTGGCACTAGAAAATCCTAAAACGAGAGTTATTGTAACTTTTAGACTGTAACTCAAAAATTGAAAAATAAATAGTCAAAACTCGTGGAAAAACGTAAGTAACGATGTTGGAAAGTTAAATAAATGTCGTAGGACACTCGGGGGACGATATGTGAGCTCAGGAATGGGTAAACGAGATAGATACGAAAAATTACAACCCGAACCCTCCTCTTTTTACTTGTAGCCGGCGGCCCCCCTCCCCATTTAATTATTTTGAGGTCCCTAAGTCCCATGTATATAAAGGTTCATCGACCCTCACTTTCACCTTTCATTATCTCACTAAAAACACATACAATACACTTTTCTCTCTCTTAATTCTCTCTCTAAAAACCCTAGCCGCCCCTCTCAATAAATCCGGCCACTATTCCGGCCATTTTCCGGCCACCACTGGCGAGTGAACATACACCTCCACACCAAAAGATAGATCTCTTTCTCCTCTTTCCAACCATATATCATACGCTCCTTTTGGACTTCAATTACACCTTCAAATTCAAAGATTAAGATTCGTACTTTTAGGGTTTTAAAGTGCTTTTGCAATTGGTGATTAGATAAGGTAAATGTAACATGTTTTGAGCTTGATTGGGCAATAAAAACCCATGAATTGGTAATTAGGGTTTCGACCTAATTATAATTTTTGGGGCTTTTTGGTGGAACTTGAAATTAAAGCTAATTAGTGACTAACTAAACAAGTAATTAGTGTTTGGTACATGTGTGGTGTATTAATTAGATGGGTTTGTGCATTTAGGGTTTAGTTGCATATTTTTGGTTGAGGTAGATGATGGGTTTTGTGTTTGGTTGATGTTTGGAGCTTGAATGATTGGATTGGAGTGTTGTAGAATTGGTTTGGTTGTGTTTGGTTGTGAGTCGTGAGGTGTACGAGGCACAAGAGGCACGTACGTGGCCTTGGGCTTGCGTACGTGGCCTACTTGGGTCGTGGGTTCGAGTCGGGTCGATTTGGTAGCTTATTGGTTGATGTAGTTGAGGTTTGGATGAGACGCGTGGAGCCGAAAAGCTTCTAGAGCTTGTTTGGTTCACGTGGTCTTAACCGTGACCGTGTCATGACCATTAGGGTCATAACATTGGTTTCGGGTATGTTTGGTGGATTGATTCGTTGGCGAGATTGTTTTGAGTTAGTTTGGGATTGAATTGCGATATTGTGACATTTAAGTTGGACTTGATATATATTTTTTGACTTTGAGCTACGTCGGCATCACTTTGACTTTTTAGTCAATAGTTGACTTCGACAAAGCCGTAACATAGACTTTGATATAATTTGGACTATTGATTGATTAAAAGCCGAGAAGTTATGGCTCGTGCTCGTGGACTCGAAACGAATAACGATATGAAACTAATAATGGATTTGACGAAATATATATGAAAATGCTAATAAATTTATGAAATGTAAATACTAATGGGCTTTTGTACCAAAAATATCGATAACAAGATTTATCGTGTTATTTACTATTTTTAAATGGAAACTAAAGACTAAATTGGAAATGTTTTGTAATAAATAAGTAATTAATGTTTCGAGTACATGTTTATAAATAAATGTCAATTGTGGACATTTATTATTGGTTTAAGTATTTATTTGCTTACGTTGTGTGCATGTGTTACGCATAACCTAGCATTAATAGTGTTGATCCACGTGGGTAACGGACTTATTAGGTTGACGAATCTAATAAGAGCCCGCTAGGTACGTTGGCTAACCCTATTAATGGGTGACTTATCCTTATGACTCTT